>WEKX01017324.1:203631-245831 GCA_013390025.1 Pitta sordida
TCCCCGCCCGGGGGTTGGGGGGTTTCCAGCCGCTCCCGGCACCGCCCCGGGAGCGAGAGGGGTCCGAGATCCCGGGCGTGCGGCGGCAGCTCTTCGGTGGCCCCGGTGTGAGGGCAGCCGGGGCATCCCAGCTCGAGCAGCCTAAAGGGATCGCACAAACACAGAATAAATCACGTTGGAAAAGACCTCTGAGGTCATCGGGTCCAACTTGCTACCGAGCACCACCAAATTAAGTAGACCACGGCACAGAGTAGCGCGTCCAGTCTTAACTTAAACACCTCCGGGAACAGTGAATCCACCGCCTGCCTCCCCGGGGAGCCCATTCCAAAGTCTAATCACCCTTTCTGTGAAGAAATTCCTCCAAATGTCCAACCTAAGCCTCCCTTGGCAGACCCCGGATCCAGAGCGGAGCCTGGGCCCCCCGAGAGTCCCCCGGGCATGAGGGGAGCATGAGCTGAGCAGGGAGGACCTGCTGCCCTCGCCCTTTGTTGAGAGGACGTGGACATCTCCCCTCTTCCCTCTCCGGGGGTGTGCTCTGCCCCACGCCTCGGCAGAGCCTGCAGGGAGCTGTGTCCCTCTGCGTGGGTCGGATCCTCATCCCCAGGTTTCTCCCCATTAGGACACGGCACAGCCCGTGCACGACTGCAGAGGAGAGCTCTGATGTTCAGCATTGGTGCCACGTTATACACTAACTGAACCCCCAAGGTTTCTCCTTCCTCACAGACCTCTTTCCCGCAAAACCTAGAAACTTGCATTATTTAATAAATCAAATTCCTTACTGCAGAATATTTCTTTGGTTGTGAAGAATTATAATAGTTTGGTCAGATATTCAGCAAAGAGACCTGGGTAGATCAAACTAGATTTTTTTAATGACAATATTCAATATTGGAGACCACTGCAAGAACTGAGGAGACTTTTGAAATTCTCCTGTGCCTAATATGGCACGGTTCATTTGGAAACTTCCCCAAGACAGATGGCATACTGCCGCCTCCCTTGGACTCTGCCGGGCAGCCGTCATCCCGCTGACACGGTTTTGTTGGCTCACAGTCCGTAAGCAATGCATGCAAAGATGCAGAGATTTCAAAATCAATGTCAGGCAAAAAAAACAAAAAAAATAAAAAATCACAAGGCTTCATCACAATACACGTATTGCCATTTTCATGCAATGACCCTGTTCATATCAGACCGTGTTTCAACTGACATACATTTGTGTATCTTGAGTGAATTAGTTTTGCAAAACAAATCAATTCCATAAGCCATGACAGATCTTTTTTTCCATGCTTTGTAACTGAGGTGAACATTCAGAATTACACTATATGCCGCAAAAATATTTTTTGTAAGTAGGGCAACAATACCTGCTGCAAGTTTGCTGGCCTTTTTCAACTAAGTGGAGCCGATCCTTTACCCCAGTGATGCAGCGGGTGATTCCTTTTGTTTCATAACCGAGTAGTATCCCAGCAGTAACAATGTGCATCACTTGAGGGACCAGGTAATACTAGCAACGTATTGTTAACTACATTTTAAATTAATTTTGCAAAGGGAGTTAAAAAAGCAAGCTGGTACCATGACCAACAACTGCCTGTGTATAGCAAGAGTTTACAAACCACTGATTTAGTGTTCAGTAGGTAAATTTTGTATGAGAAATCCTGTATTCTAGTGGTGAAATTACTGCAGTCTGTGTGGTCTAATGCAGATCCCTCTTCTGAGTGCAGTTGTCTCAATTGGTAATGGATCAGTGACGTTCAGTTTTCTAAACTGCTGTTGTGCACAGCCTTAAATCTGTAAAATCTTCCAGAATAAAAGATACAGTAGATTTGTTTCTGCAAGGATGATTATATTGTGAAATCTGCATGGCATTATAGATAATAGTTATAAAGCTCATCATGGTTTGTGAGACAGAGCAATAATTATGCCTATAGCATTTTCTCAGTTGCAGATTTCAATGAGCAAAAGATGGATAAGGGCATTCAGATATCATGCTAGGAATTAAGAAGCCCATTGAAGCTGAGGCCAGGATTTTCAGAACTGCCTTACAATTTTCAGCCCTCAAATTTGGTAATTCAGTTTTGAGTACTGAGTGGCCAGGACAGACATCAGTTGGAGCTGTACTTTATTGAGTCTTGCTAAAAAAATAAAGTGTTTAAATCTGGACCATCTCAAAATAGAAATATATGGACTTTAAAAATCTGCCTTAAATTTCAGAAAGAGTTGATGACACTCAAAATGATTTGTGCCATATCTCATTCCTGGGTGTATGCTCAGTTCATTCCATCAAACTGCCCACATCCATCCTAAGGCAGAACTCTGTTGTGACAGACACTGTGAGCCACACTTTTCCTGCTTATAATTCATGGTAATGATTTCTTTATTTAATATATCAAAGAAAACTGTATTAATGAGTGTTATTTTTAGTTGGAATAAAGTGCAGATTGTATATGTTTAATGTGCTGAAATAATGCAGCAAGCACCATATTGCGTCTTTTACCCCTCACTAGTTTCTTTTCTTACTAAGCAGTATGTCTAGAGAAACCAGCATGTGCTGAGGATTGCAAGTCACTCGTGGCCCTTGGCTCCCTCTGATCCATGACAAAGCTACAGATTGAGAGAAAAACAATCACCAACCATGGGAGGGAAGGAGATGCTATTTCCTCTTCTGGAAATAGGATAGAAGCCAAGGAGCAAAACAGTGTTTAACTAGAGCAGAGAAGTACCAGTCGCCAAGATCTCGTAGTCTGTGTATTTCAGATGGATGCCTCTTAAAAATTATATAGGATTCCTAGAATAGTTATTCCCTATACCTGCCAATTCTACTGTTTTGATGGCAGAATCCTGTTTTTATCAATAACCACCCAGATTTTCAGTTGAATGGCCCCACAGAGTATTTTCTGGACATAGCAGAATCAAAGCACATGTGAAGTATGGCCAATCTGTGCAGGCACCGGGAGCCCAGGGTGTCCAGAACATGCTGTACTTGCGGCGCGGGCACAGCCACCAGCGCGGGCACAGGAGGTCCCCCAGGATTCCCACTGTTTTCTTCATTAAAAATGTCGGCAGGTACAAGGAGCCATAGAGGTCGTACTGCCCAGCAGGGATAATGTCTATCACCAGCAAATGGTGCAGTTCCTATTGAGGCCTACCTGGTTTCAGCTCAAACTGGAATTTTTCCTTATCCTATGAGATGTATTAATAGAGAAATCGAATGTACAAATATGTAGTCCTAATAGCAAGGCATATTGAACCATTCTTCAGTTTTCTGTTGAAAATCATTTTAGTGTAAAATTACTAATAAAAATCATCTTTTACCTTTCTTTATAAAAAAGGCTGAGGAAATCATGAATATATTTTTTCTGAGTATTTATAAAGCCACTTTGACTTTAAGTGGGGTAGCACATGCAACCATCTGCTCCATTTCCTCAAGGTCTTTTAGAGGATATCTTTTCCTGAATAGTATTCCTCTACAACAGTGCAACAAATATAAGGCATTAACTCTCTTAGAACTCGCACCTTTGCTCTATTGTATTTCCTTATGGCTATTACATCTTTAAGGCATTTTACGTGTCCTAGTAAGTGGGATTATGTACAATATGTGACTAAATATTTGAGTTCCTGTCACAGATATTGTCCTGTCATTATAGATTTATTCCATCATGGACTACCTTGAACCTTGTTTGTGTGTATAAGGTGTTTCTTTATTTTCTGTTTATTAACAGTATGGTTTTTTGCTTATTAACTGGATGCTTCCTTCAATGTCCTAGACATCATATTACCAGCAACAGTAATATATAATGTACAAACTGAGCACTTCCATTTAAGTGACTCATTTCTAAACAAGTACTTGTTGCAGTTACTTTGAACTGACAATTACATAATCTAAACCAGTTGCAGGTCTTTAAAGACTTAGGTCTTGAAAGTCGAAGGAAAAATTGTAGGAATGTGATTTTTTTTTGTCAATACAATCAGATATGTTACTATGTTACATCTGTTAAATTTCAGCCAGGGTAAAAACTGAGTAGTTTCCATGCTGGTTTCAAGAGGCCAGAAACTGCACAATTCTTCTCCGAGTTTTGGAATACACACAGAATGCCTTAGAGGAAAGCCATAGCCTGCATGCAGTGTGTTAGTAGTTAAATTAACAGCATCATAGCAACTCTGCTACAAAAATTTTTCAGCATCTCTGAAATTCAAACTCTGTGAGACAGATGCATGTCTGATGTGTGGACAGCGCTGGCTGAGAATCAAATGTGCTTTTACTCACACCAAGTAGAACGTGTGCCATGAGCAGCAGCTGGTTCAACCAGGCAGTGCCATCCCCCAGATCCTGCCTGAGATGTTCCGTTACCTGCAAACCGAACAGCACGGCTGCACATCAGCTGGTGTTGCTGCCAGAGCTGGTTGTTTAGACTGGCAGATTTGTGCTGCTTGCATTATTTCTGAAGGGCCTGGGCAGAAGCCTGATGGCAAACACTGCATTCTGCGAGAGTAAAAAGCTGAATCGGGGCTTAGGAGAAATTGCAGATTATGAAACATTGCACAAGGCTGGAGCAGAGCTGGCGTGTGCTGCACTGCACTGCAGAGAAAGGCAGAGTTGGAGCAAGAAGCTGTTGTCTTTTACTGTGGATGCCAATAGTACAGGACTTATTATACTGTGAAGTCCTTTTGAAAAATTAATAGTGTGCTTGATGCTTCACCTTTCCAGTGAATCTGATAATTTCCACCTGTTAAAATAGCTGCTCTCGCACATAAATTTTCATGCTCTACAGACCCAAGTTTATGTCATGTTTATTGAAAGGGTAATTTGAAAGAGGCTGCCAGGAAAGTATCAAGCCTTTAAGGCATAATAAGCCCAGGGAAATTTGTTTGAATGGTGTAATGAATCCAACTTGTTAATTTAGCTCAGTTTGGTACTTATTGCTGATAGTGGAGTGCTATGAAAATGAAAAGAAAAATTGGTCTAAGAGGTGCAGTACAAATAGAAGTGAAACACACAGTAAACTCCCCCAAGGTATTTATCCTTTAATCTTCTCTAATTTTAATTGCTTTTTCTAGGCTTATTTTCCTACCTGTTTTTTTTAATGTGTTCCAGATCTCAACATTATCAAGTCCTTATCTCTCCATCTTTCCTTGAAGCCTCTGGAAAAGACTTTGATTAGATCAGATGTCACTTGAGTCATACTTCATGTGACAGCTCGATAACCAGCCTTTATGAGAAGAAGCATAGTATTAGAACACAAATGAGAAGAACCATGAGCCCAGAGTGAGAGAGATTTAAGCAGCAGGTCCTTATCCCTCAGCATTCACTGCTCTGACCCAGATGGTCTTCCACAGGACTCATTTTATGTGCGATGTACAACCAGATTATCTGTCAGACCTGCACACATTTCTCAAGTCCCACTCGGCTTTTCTCACAGCCCTTCTGAAGGGCATTTTTGTGGAAACTCACAAGGTGAGGTGTTTGACTACAAAGCTGGCAGTGGGACCAAAAGTCATACCTAGAGGACCCACGGCTCTGCTGGCTGAGGGACCATGTTATTGCTGCTTCCATAAGAAACCAGCTAAAAAGACCAAATCTTTCACAACTCTGCATATTTGCACCACAACAAGCTGACAGGGTGGGAAAACACTCATTAGCAGAAAACAAATCAAGTTGGATAGACTTGTGGCACGTGCATGAAGCTGGGTAAACTCAGATAGCAGCAGCAGTTTCTCTGCTACAGGTCAACCAGGGCTCTTCTGCTTGGCACTGTGGAGGACAGGCACCCCAGTGGCCACAGTCACTGGCACTATCTAGAGCAAATCCAGGAGGGTTCAAAGTCTCCACAGTGGAAATTGAGGCCCCAGGCACTACCTGGTTGAAATCTCACCTGCATTGTTATTACTGCATGGTATTTTTTTTGAGAAAGGCTGTGTCCATGTCTGAATAACGGCACAATTCAAGCCGAATCAAAGGAGAGTAAATTGCCTTTTACTGAGAGATACATTCAAGTGCAAAGGCTTGGTATTCATTTGAGCCTGTGAAAAGCTTGGTGTGGGAGAGCTGTCTAGTATTATGTAAAAGAGAATCTGATTTCCCAAATAATACACATGCATTGTAACCACCAAATGATCTTCCTGTAGTGCTCTGTCTAAATCACTACAATTTGTAGCTTCTCTAACAACAGCCTTACAAACCACAGCTTCCTTCAATATGCAGCTTTGACTCCTCTCCAGGCCAGGATGAAAAAATAGCATGTGGTTTGGTGCATAAAAAGCATACATTATTCCTAGTCAATCTGAATTCTGAGTTTTTCTCCAGTTTGCAAGTTTTTCTTTTCCAGCCTTGATAAAGCTTTTGTCATTCAGTTTTTGCATGTTTACAGAGGAAGCTCCAAGTATTTAATCAGAAATAAACAATGACAGCAGATTTCATCATGCCCTATTGACATGTTCTTTTAACTTTTGGGGGGGTCATTAACACAGAATTAACACTCCTTAGTACCCAGTACTTGTGATTTCCCCTGTAAAAACAAGTTATTCTATAAAACACTGTGTACTGTAAAGCTTTCTGTGCAGAAATTACATCTTTCCTTGTGTTTAGCACATAATTTTTTTTAAATTCCTATTTGAGATATTAATTAGGTAGTTTTCAACTTACGGTTTGCAGATACTTAATTCAGGTTACTTAATTCGGGTTCCTTGAACTCATTGTTCCAGAGTCTTACAGATATGGCGATCATTCAGAAGAAATAAAATTAACCTTGAAATAATCAATAATGCACAAAGATAGTGGTTCATCATGGTGCTTTTTCTTGTTATTTCTGTTCACTGAATATACAAACAGTCAATGTTTTGCTCTCTCGGCTCATTCATTGAGATGTTTTTGTAAAACACTGACACTGGAAGCTGCCCTGCATTTATTTCATGTCTGATGTGCCCAGTAGTTAAACACCTACTCTCCAGATAAATGGAATTTAGCTCTAAGCATGCAGACCCAGTACACCGACCCCATAATGACATGTTCCCAAATCCATAAATCCTGGCTGTATGCTTTCACTAACACACAGCTGAAGAACAAGACAAGCCTTTGAAGACCCAGAAGAAAACCCATGATGAGACAAAAAAGTGACACGGAGAAATGCAGTGGTATGAACCAGAGCTGCGCAGGTAATTGCTGTTCAGGCAATGCAATCCCAAGTGTGGTCTATACATACATATATTTATATGGACACCGGCTGGATCAACATAATTGTAACATAACATTTAAATCTGGGACTTGAGGAAAAAAACCCCTAAGTTTGAATGAAATATATATTTTAAATATCACAAGAGTAAAAATGGCACTGAAGCAAATTACGAAGCAGCCCATTGCTGCTGAGACATACTGAAATCAAATGCTCAGAGTAGATTTCTAATGCATTTCCCTCCTCCTTTCCTTCTCCACTGCCTGTGAGTATGTTGGCTACAGCGTGTTGGCTCAGAGGGTAATTCCAGGGTACACCTCCTAAACTGGCCCAGCTCTGCACTGTGCTGAGCCAGCCACAGTGCAGCACATGGAAACTGCCCCATATATATCAAGAAGATGCACATCAGCCTTTTAAAGCAGTTTCATGTGCAGATAACTGACTTTATAAATCAGTGAATAGAGAGTGATTCATGTAAGCAACAGGGTATATGTGATTCCTTTGGGTTCCCCAAACCCTACTCCATTACAAATCATGAGCCTCAGTAAAATGTGTAAACTTGATGTACATTTTTGTAAAATGACAGAATTGATTAATTACTTCATTTTCTTTATGTATTTAGATACTTCCAGCTGGGTTCAGCTCCTCCTGTACCTGCTGAATATTTATGGCTCTGTGTAGCACAAAGGTGGAGTTTTGGAGACTCTCTGGCTACTTACAGATTTCTGCGCACGGGTGGGCTCTGATTTACCCAAAGGTGACAGAGTTACTGTCCCCATCTCAGAATCCTGCTGTGGCCTTCTAACCCTGGTAGACAAATGACAGTGTAGCTGCTCCTAAATTACTGCAGGGCATACACTGACATTATAATGCAAACTAGAATTGGGGATTATGCTAATTTGTCAGATTGTGCACTGGAGTGGGGAAGCTGGGCAGGGAGCTGGGAACTGCAGCCTCAGTTGCCATCTCAGCATGACCAACAGAGCTATAACTCTCACCTTGAACATGAAACTTTATTAAGGCTTTCCTATTTATTTTTGTCTGCCCACTTGCATCCACTTTGAGAAGGGTCTTGCCATGCTGCCAAGTCCCTGTTGGACCCATTTGCAAGGATTCTTCTCCCTCCTGTCTCGGAAGGAAGATACTCTAGTGTGCTCAAACCTACAGCTGCTGGCCCTTCAGCTATCGTTTATTGTAAACCCCAAATGGTAACTTCTCTTGTATCTTCGTTTTCTCAGTAAAGCCTACACTTCTGAGCTGGCCAGAGTGGTTTGAGTGCACAGTGCCAGCACACAGTCAGGTTCTTTTAGGTTGCTGGTGCCAGTTCTACTGTCAGGGTGCTGCTACCTCCAGTGCAGCCGCCCTACAGCTCTCTGGAAGTCAAAGTGCCACCACCTGACTGACACAAAGTCAGGGACTGCCTTGAGGGGGATGCAGCCTTCATCTGCATCATTTGTGCCCCTCCATCCCAATAGCCCTGTTGCATGCTTCCCTCTCTCCTGCCCTGCAATGGAGGCCAACAGAGAGGTTCTGTTTCCCTTCCTCCTTGATCTGAAATGGTCTTTACCAGAGACAGAAATGGCAGGAGAAGTCAGCAGAATGCTAGCTGAAGACTCGGAGAGTCACAGGGTTTTGGACTTGGAGGGCCATGCCAAGTAGCCAGGGCAAACAGTTGGCTACCTCCCACATGCCAGGTTTGCCTCAACTTCCAAACTGAGCTCATTGAAGACACCTTTTTGTAGCCTTGTCCTTAGAGTTCTGCTGGATCAGTTCAGAAGGGCTCAGCAAAGACAATCCCTGGCATAACTAGGCTGGACATGCAGGTGATCAGCCAAAAATTAAACAACACTCCTTGTTCTGAGTAGTGAGTTATGAAATACACATTCCTAGTGGGGCACTGGGAGTTGCTAAATGAGTTTGTGATAGTCTCCATAGCAATGGGAAAGCATACTAAGAAGAGAAACCACAGAGAAGATGTATGCCAGAAATATGTCTCCTTGACAACAACCAAGGCATGGGACTGAGATTGCTAAAGCTGGATCCTCATGCCCCCCTCTCTGAAGTGACTCAGGACATCGGAAGGAGCTGCTCTAAATAAAAGCAACAAGCACCAAGACAAGAATAAATTAAACCAATAACACCAGGAATGAAACTATCACTAATATATATGTCTGGATATATCAGTTCCTTTGCCTACTTACATGAATCATATATGAGTTTTATATATTCATTTGCTGTGAAGTCAGTATTCAAAAATTATCGGGCTTGCTCTAGGCCATGCAATAGTCTCCAGTCCTCCTGTCTCTTTGACTTTTGGGATATTCCTTAACAACATGATCAGGGAAGATTCTTCTTATAGGACTCCTGCCTTGTTCAGCACACTGGGCAGATGATGCTCACTGAATCGTTGAGTCAATATTTTGTCTCTTCCTTGTTCTTCAATAGCTTGCCTCAGGCCTTCCTTATTTCATGCTGAGCAAATATACAAAGACAGAATAAATTCCCTCATGACAATTTCTGCAGCAGTTATTATGGCAACAAGGTTAAATGCTACCAAACTGGAATAATGTTAAAAATACTAGCAATAAATAAATACATAAATAAATCTGCAACTACAAAGGCAAAAAAGCAGGAAGCAGCAAGCCAAAACTGTTCTCCAGCTGTGCTGCTCACTATCCCGCCTGCAGTCAGCTAATCCAGCTGTTACTTTTGCCCTCATTTCTCTTTCTATTTACCCAGATTTTGATATGTTCCTCCAGCCCAGCAGTACTGGAAAGCTCCCCTTACCTCTTCCTTGCTGAGTCCTCAGCCCCTTCAGGGAGAGCCTGCAATAGCTGTGTGCTCTGAAAAAGAGCTACAATACTTGGTGGGACCTAAAAAGGCAGGTCATCATTCAATTTAGTATCAGGTTCTCCCAGTAAACTTTGGCACTGATAACACATACTGTCATACAGATTTGGGATTGTAATTTGAAAGCAAAGTGAAGGCCCTGTTTTATTTTTCAACTGGTTGATGAGTATTAAGCAAAGTCCATACCACGGTTTATTGAGTCAATGGTGGGGATAATTCATGGTATTTTCAGGCAGAGTATATCAGCACAGGAGGTTTTGTCATTTTTTTATTTTACACTAAAATCACAGCTAAAGTGATAGAGGTATTATTGACATTAAATCCTATTTTTTCCCTCATCTTGCTTATTATTAAAAGAAGCAATTGCCCTTTGATTGTTTAGGTGATTTTATATGAATTCCACTGTTATCCTATTGCAGTTATTAGCTGATGGATACGAATCTCCCAGGACCACTGAATAGTTCCAGCCATGTTCCTCCTCCCTTCATCTCTGCTGAATCTTTCCTGCCTTGGTGTTTGCAATATTCCCTGGAAACCAAGAGAAGCCTGTGAAACCTCCTGCAGCAGTGTCAGCAGACAGGGCTTTACCAGTAGTCAGCTTAAAAAAAATAGAGAAAAATTAGAAAAAAGGAAACCACAGTCAGCACCTGGGGCTCAGCAGGCTCTGGAAGGAACAGGTTCCCAAGACAGGAGGCTTGGTGAGGAGTCCTCTCTTCCTTTAGGTCAACTGCTGCTGAATCCTGGCAGATCATTCTGGACTACAGTTTGCCTCTGTGAGAGGGAAAGGGTCACCAAGGCTTAAGGATGAATTTGCTGAGAGCTGGGCTCATCCTACAGATGTTATTGCTGGGACAGTGTAAAGTACAAAATTGACTTAGGGCTCAGCCAGCACATTCTCTGCTAGCAGTCAACATTATTACTCCCTTTGATCTTTCTGAATATATTTTTCATTTTCTACACAAAGCAGTGGATTCATGTTGTGTTTAGCCCGAAGCTGCACATACTGCCCCTGCTCCCTGAGGAAGTTCTTCTTCCAGAGACCATGATGTCATCAACGACTTGGACCTGGCTACTCTGGACACTATGTGCAGACATTTGTGTGCCAAGTGAAAAAGAACAATGGCAAAATATCTCAGAGGCTGCCAACAAGACAGACAGTGGTGCACAGGGTGCCTGCCTGGGAATCCAATTAAATACACAGCACGTGAGGAGAGCTCAGAACACATTCAGTGTGAAAGCACATGGGCCAGTCCCAGAAGAGACAATACATCCAAAAAAATGGGGATTTCCTTAATGCCTCTTGTCCATGTGAGCAAAGCTGACAGTCTTCATAAGCCCTGGCATAGATCGTGCTCACATTGTGTGAGTAATACCATTTGTCTTGTTTCAAGAAATGACTCTGTGTCTGCTCTGGTTCAGCCTGCAAGGCTCACCAACCCAGACTGTCTTTGCTCTCGCTGCAATGCAACCAGCTCTGGAGGAGGGAGCAACTCCCCATGAAGCGCACCTCTACCATCACAGGCTCTGGGGGTAGTTCAGGTCCTTCAGAAGTCAAATATTTGCCTTGAAGTTAGGAGATTCCATGCATAAAGATGAATATAGCCCAGCCTGACACAGCGGCAGGGGTTCTGTGTTCCGATTGACTTCAGCTGAGCTGCAGGTAAGCAAGGAAAAGGAGTGTATGTTGGGAACACTAACATGAACTCACAGAAAGTGCCTTTTCTCCTCTCTTTGCTTTCGGAACTGTTTTTTTCTTTAATTGAAGCAGAAGATATGAAGGGGGAGCACTAAACAAATCAACAACAAACTCGGTATAAAAAGAAAGTATTTATGAATATCCCAACCTCCAGCTTTGTAAGGAATCAATATTCATTCTATCCCAGGTGTGCGAAGTGTAACAGTAGCATTAAGTGCTACTCAGGATATTATTAAACTATCAAATAAGAGAGGAAATTGGAATACAATTGCTATTGTAGGCCACAGACAGATCTCAGCCATCTGTGGAAAGATTTTCACTTACAATTAAGGATTGTGGTAAGGGAGAGCACAAAGATTTTCACTTAGCAGGATGAAGGAATGCACAGGAGTTTTGGCAAGAGGAACATCCTACCCCTGAAAGTCAGGCTCTCCCCTATACAGTCCCCTTACAGGGTATTTGTCTCCATACCCCTGAGTACCTCACTCTTCTGTATGAATCTCCATCAATTCCTTCACTATATGTCAAGTTTATTTTTCATTCTAAGCTGAAAAAAACCCCATCATACTGCAGCACAACAGCAGCAGCACTGTACTCAAGCTCCACAATACAGTCGGGGCTACACTTGTTTGAAACAGGAGCTGGATCCAGATCTTGCAAATTACCTAGGTCTTTATAAAATGCCAACCTGTAAGCCTTGCAGCAGACATCTCTTGTCCAAAATGTATCCAAAATTGTTGAGTGTGAGGACATGCCCTGTCACAGAGAGAGGACAAACTTGAATGGCTTCTGCTGAGACATTGGGAAATGTGAAATGAAAAACTGAGTTGGAAAGTAAATGAGCAGAAGTGAGTCAATACACAGCCTATCAGATATAGAAGTGATTTTCAAAGTGATGACTTCTAAAAGTGAAAAAAAAAAAAATTTTTTCCAGATGTACTCATAGTCCCTACCTGACACAAATTCATTGCAGCAGTGGAATAACCCCAGGGTTGAACTAGGGACTATGGGGTTCAGGTGATAACTTTTGACAGATAATGTCTCCTTCTCCCCCAAGGAGACAAAAGCAGTAGCAAGCACACTCCAAGGACTGCTCCACGTGCTGGAGGCTCTCAGCACTGGCCAGCCTCCTGCTGAACTCCATTGAGTCTTCTGTCATATCACAAGCCTCCCTTTCCTCTCTCACCAGGGCTCTTGTGCCCTGGTTTTGTTCTCGGGTGTGGTCTACAACTCTGCAGGTTACAGACATCAAGCAAACACCTCCAGTCACTGAAAACAACAAGCTTTGCCAGCAGCCTGCAAATGCTTGCCATGGGCCAGCAGGGTCAGCTGCTAGTGGCCACCCACGGATGCTATTACAGCCCAAGATGGTGAGCTCAAACTTGGATTAATTCGCTTCTGATGCCAAGAAACCTGGATGAGGCAGTCAGCCGCCTCCCCCCACGAGGAGCAGATCCCTGTACCTCTCAGGGTGCTGGGATCCCCCTGGATCCCCACTCCCACCCGCAGCTTCTGCAGAAGCCAGTGTGAAAGGGCTCCCTCCTGTCATGCCCGTGCAGTTCTTACTGTCATCAGCAGATGGCCAAATATTACCACACATACATAACATTTATATCCAAAAGGGCACGTAACTGGGGAGAAAACGCTTTTCCTTGCCAGAAGCATTTATTTATAAAATGGCATATATACACTTGGCGTTTACCTTTCTATATGCAACATTACCAAATGTGTGACAAATGGTGACGCTCATTTCCTTTCCCACTCTTGACGTGCTTGCCAAAGTGAAGGCCATTAAGCAAACAAGTAGTAGGATAAAGCTCTGTCCTGAACCACCTAAACGTTATTTCTTATTTAAAATTTATTTTACAATATAGAAAAAACCTCAAGACCTAGACCCAGCTGCAGCAAAGCCCAGGTCAGCAGCAGCTGGCAGCAGGTGGCAGAGCAAGAGGCATCTGGAATTTGAATGTAGAAAGTGTTTCATTAAACGTGTCAAAAGGCCCAGCCAGGGGCTGTGTTGTCAAACACATAGGTTTATAGTTTTAGCTCTTTTGAAGGAAAGCACACAAATCTGTTCTCCTGCTGTCTCTCGAGGGCAGAGGAGCTTTACCTGCTTTAGCATTGCACAATGTCTGAAAATAATCAATAAGGACACAAGCACTAATGTGACTAACAAGAGAAAAAGCCAAGAAATAACCTTTCCAGCATCACCTCAGGGCATGCCTGTGCAGACAGTCGGGCGCAGGCTGGGTTGATTCAGCCAGGACACGTGTCAGACAGTGAAAACAAGCTGGCTGTAATTGCAGAGGATCTGGAGCATGGACACACCAGCACTTGATTCTCCATCACCTTTTGGGGATCATGGCAGAAACACACAACCTGCATTTCACTGCTTTGGGCCGGACTTTCAGGTCATTGATGCTGTTGTCTACCAGATCCACCTTTCCCAGAGTTTGTTAGGAAAAACAACTTAGTAATTGGCTCCACATCCTTTACTGTACATCAGTTAAAGAGGACAAAGTGAGAGGGAACAGCTCCATGACTCAAGCATGCTTTAAGGGAACGATTTTCCTCGAGCTTCCAGTAGTTTAGGAATTGCCACTTAATCTTGAAGTGACTAAAGATTACTCCAGGGTGCCAATCAGAGCAAAATGCCTTCTCTACTGTGTAGTACTGTATTTTATTTTTCCTCTGACTATCCAAGCTCTGTGCCAGCTTGTCAGCAATCTGGGTAGTAGCAGGAGCTACTGGGAAGGCCCTTGGTCACCTGCAAGAAATGCATAACTGTCCCATTCTCACATCCCACTTAATTTTTGGCTGACATTTACCAAGAGGCCTATAACTCTCAGTCACAGGAAAGATGTAGAATGGCTTTCTAAAAATCCATGATCTGGAAACCAAGCTGGCAATTAAGGTTGAATTCATATTTGATTTCTGCCTTTTATGCTAAATCCATGAGACTACAGGTATGCACATAGGGCTTTCATGCTGGGAGCTAGTGCTCACCTCTTATCCCTATCCAGAGCCCAGGAGGTGTTTGGAAATGCTCCAGGTGGGATCCTGGCTTTACACAATACATACATTACACAACATACAGCAACATAACCTAAGCCAGACCAAACAGGGGGTGATTTTCCTCAGGTAGGAACCTGATTCCTGCTTTGGGTGCCGCAGGACTGCTGGCAAGCTTCCGACACACAGCAGAAACCCTCTCCTGCCATCAGCACTCCAGCCTGACAGAGACCTTCTGTCTGATAAATAGCATCCTCCTGAAATAGAATCTGTCCTTGCAATGACACTGATAACCAGGTAGTGGGTTATTGAGGAGATTCCAGATCCACATTCCCTCCCTCAGCTGCCCAGATCAAGCGCCTTCCACTCCAACAGCCTTCCCTGCACACCCCTGCTGCCTTCTCCTGCTCAGAGCCCTGTGGCTCTACATCACCACTCTCCAGCTTGGACACACTCCCAGACGTATCTAGTCACACAATGAGAGGATGTGAGTGCAGGAACAGGAGCTGCAGCATGTCCTGGAGGCACTTGGGCAGACAGGAACAGGACATGCCCCCAAATGCACACACAGCCTTAGCCTGATTTTTCAAGTTTATCAGATTATGCCCAATTTCCCACTTTGTGGCATCTTCAGTTTTGCTCCATGTCCACAAACATGCTTTTGATCCCTCTTAATGAAGGTTGTTTGCATTATCCTGGAATGTGAAAGGAATGAAATGTGCTAATGAGGGCCTGCTGAGGAGGTTCTTCTACAACAGCTCAAAAAGAAACAGTGCTGAGAGCCAGACTACAGTCAAGGATAGCATTAAGGTGGTGGATGTCCCTTTCTGGCCATTCATGAAAAGCCACTTTTGCCACATCATCTCTGTCTGTCCCTTTGTGGAGGCTCCTCAGGGCAGGCTCATGGCTGAGCCATGCTCGCTGTCCCTTGGCACAGTGGCCATCCGGATGAGCAGGACCATCCCTGCTGTCTAAATAATGTTCCTAGGAGGAGCTGCAACACTCTGCCTGTCGGAAGGCTGCAGTGCTCCTCTGTGCAGATATGACTTGGCCAGTGGCTGGGACATCCTTACGACTGTGCATCAGCTTGGGCTTCTGCCATGTTGGAAAACAGTCCTTAGAAGTCCTGTTTGTGTATTGTACATATTTATACCTGCAATAACTCATTTCAGGATTTTCCCAGTTTAAAAGGAGCCTTTAGAAAACTAAAAGATGCCCTTCTTTTCAGCTTAATGAGTTTAGAGTTTTACCTGTAGCTCAGCAATGTGATTTAATTAATTTGAACAGATAGCATTTAAGTACCCCACTTTTGAATTTGAGAAAATAACTCCCTTTGTCTTCCAAGAGCCTTGATTATGACTGAAGGTATATCACTGATTTTACAACAAACATAGTTCCCCTCTCAGACACAAGCAATCCTGGTAGGCAGCTTTAGACACACGCAATTCTATATATGTCAGAGAAAACAGATCATCTGAAAGTAAAACAGCTCACCAAAGAGTAAACAAATCATCCTGCCAAGGTTTAATGTACTACATTTCCTTGGCTGTGGGCTGGGGACTTCCACAGAGGCGTATTTTGAGCCCAAGCCCCTTTTTGATGTCTGTTCCAAAACAGAGCAAACCCAGAGGAAAAGAGTCTGCTGTGCCAGAGGGGTGAGTTCAGGATAGAGGATGCAAGAACCCCCCGAGCTAAGGGGTTTGTCACTGCTGCACGCAGAGGACATCAGCTGCTGGGGCAGAAATCCCTGCCCCACAGGTCTGAGAGTTGTGTGATTTGCAGGCGGTGCCTGGGAGGAACCTGCCAGGAAATCTCCGCACGTGTGCATTAATAATGCCTGCTCCCATCCTCATCACGCCAGCACGGTGGCTGCTAAGCAACTAAACCCAGAGGAGGAAATTTTGAGATAATGCTAAAAATAGTCCCCGGCAGGCGAGACAGTGCGAGCAGCCGTAGCCAGTGACGTCAAGTTCCTCATTGCTGCCCTCACCACCGTTGCCTGTAGGCACCTTTCATGACTGGGTGAGTTCCTCCAGGCCTCCCCAGGGACCAGCATTGTGGCAGCGTCCCCAGGGACCAGTGCTGCTGGCAGTCCCTGACACACTGCTCCCACATGTACAGCCCTAGCCTGCACCCAAAGCTGGGCACAGCCCCCAACAGCACATCCCTGGCCCTTTGGAGAGAACATCCCTTCCACGCCCATGTTGAAGGGAGCAAGGTTTGAAGAGCAGCAGGTGGCATTGACCTGTTCTCCCTTTCCAAGACTTTCCTTCCTGCATACAACACCATCCCCAAATGGAGAAAGAACAGAGCTAGAAACCAAAGTTTAAAGTTCACTGCAGAGAAAATGGCCTCTCTGCAGTTGGTCTGTAAATTCCACAGGGAGCGTGAGGGGGATGTGGGTGCATATGTCTTCCAAATGCCAATGTTGTTTTCTGTGGGAGTAAAACCCAATTGATCTTTAACATGCAGCACTTAATTTCAGTGCCTTTCGTACATTAACACTACTAGTGAAACAAACACCAGATTTTACTAAAATTAGCATGTGTCAACATATTGGTGAGACACACACACACCCAGTTGCAGAGGGAGACTCTGAATTACCCAAAAGCTTTCTGCTTCAGCAGTTTTTATCCAGCAAGGATAGAAATATCTTGGCTGGAAATCCTGGTTCATCACAGGTCTTTCTTGCTCTTGTCCTGAAGCTGCGGTTTCAGCACACTTAGAAAGAGATTTCCAAGTGGGAAACACTGTATGTGTCAGCCATGCACGTGTGGCACTGGAAACCTCAAGGCAGCAGCTGCCGCTAAACCTTTCTACAAACCCAAATGGAGATGGTGCACCCAAAATAGGATGTCTGTAAACATTTTGCATCCTGGGCCATTCCCCGCACTGGGCAAGCGGATCTGCCAGGGACCCATGGATGCCCAGTCTGTGGCTGCAGACTGTCACAGCTCCACATATATTTGCTGCTCCTCTTTACAGCTTACTTTGAATGGGCCATCATAAAAAAGCTGAAGGTTTGGTACTTCAGAGCTGTGACGTATAAAGGAAGGCCTTTAGAGATATCTTGGACCATAAATGCACTTGTTTGTGCTGGTCTATATCTAGGTGATAAACGAAGCCCAAGGCACTTGAAAGAGCTTCTTAATCTTAGAAAAACAGACCAAAGCCCATAATCCTTTCTAGTTTCATTATACGTCCATCCTAGGCTGGATGTTAGGAAGAGCTTTTTAACAGAGAGAGTGATCTCTCAGTGGAATGGTCCACCCAGGGAGGTGGTGGAGTCGCCATCCCTGGAGGTGTTTAAGAAAAGACTGGATGAAGAACTCAGTGACATGGTCTAGACAATGGGAGGCTCGGATGGATGGAGCATGGTGCCCATGGTTCCAACCTTTCAACTCAGAATAACCTGTGAACTTCTTTTGCTCTCCTTCCCAAAGCATTTGTGGCAGATGGGCAGTCTACGACTCCCAGCCTGGCTGGGTTGGCTAGTGAGGTTCATTGCAGGGCAGAGGCATGGGCATCCCTGAGAAGTTATGAGACGTTATTCCCACTGTGCTGGCCTCAGACCTTTCGGGGTCTGCAAGCCTTCTTCCTTCAGGAAGGATTTCTGACAAAATCTCCCATCAAACCAGAAAATCCAGATTTACCTTAAACTGACTTTATGCATATAAATATCTCAAAGGCAGGTGCCAAGAGGATGGTTCCAGGCACTTCTTGGTGATTCCCAGTGACAGGAGATGAGGAGCAATACACAAAATAAAACACAAGGAGGTTCACCTCAACATGAAGAACTTCTTCATGTTGAGGATAGAAAAGCACTGGAACGGGCTGCCCAGGAAGGTCATGGAATCTCCCTCTTTGGAAACATTCCAAACCCATCTGGACATGCTCTTGAGTCACCTGCTCCTATTGACCCTGACTGGGCAGAGGGTTTGGACTAGATGATCTCCATAGATCCCTTCCAATGGTAACAATTCTGTGATTCTGTAATTCTACTAGACACAATTCCATGGCCACTCTCATCTCCCAGGAAATCTTCTTGCAGAGCTCTGGTGACTCTCACAAGCCTCAGGTGTCTACCCCAGCCTACAGCCACCCACAGCTCTCTGTGGACCCAAACCCAGACAATTAAGAGCTACCATCAACAAAAACCCACAGAGACGTGGGAGGATGCTACAGAATTAAGAGCCTGTTGCTATGCCTCATTTTCCCCCTAGGCTCCACCACAAAGTCCCTTCAATAATGTCTTTATAGCTCCATCAATCTTATTTAAACTTCAGTACAAATAAATTGCAGCACATTCAGAGTCCCATCACAGCTCTGACTCACCCAGTCCCAGCAGACATCATATATTAAATTAGTTTTGGAATGTATTCAAAAGCAATTGTTTCAGCTTCTTCAGCTAAGAACTCCCCATGCTGCACATAAGGGACAAGCAGGGCAGGATGTCCATCTCGGTCCCTTTGGGCCAGGTTATGGGGTTTAACATCACACTGAACCCCTCCCCTTTTTCCCAGCCTGGCTGCAGCAAGGGGTTTCTGCTATAGTCATGTCTGTAACAATGTCCACTGTAGGCTCCCAGGAGCTGCAGGAACAAAAAAATCCACTTTAGTACAGTGGTGAGCGTCCTCACCGCTCATGCGGGAGACTGGGGGTTCGATTCCCACCAGGGAGTCAGTGGTGCCATTTAAGAGTTGGACTCGATCCTTGTGGGTCCCTTCCAACTCAGAATATTCTGTGGTTCTGTGATGCAGCCTGCCTTGCCAGGCACCACAGGATGCAAAGGGATCTCTGCTCTGGTGCCTGGAGCACCTCCTTCTGCTCCTTCTTCTTCAGGGGGAGGACTCCTCAGACTCTTCCCTTGCTCCAGCATGAGGTCCCTCCCACACAAGATAAGAAGTTTCAACAGGAACTTCTCCAATGTAAGTCCTTCTCATGGCTGCAGTTCTTCATTAATTGCTACAGCATGAGTCCCCCACAGGGTACAGTCCTTCAGGAACTGACTATTCCAGCCTGGATCCCTTCCATGGGGTGCACTCCTTCAGGAACAGACTGCTCCCGTGTGAGTATCCTGTGGAGTCATGAGTCCTGCCAGCAAACCTGCTCCAGTGTGGGTTCCTCTCTCAACCAGGCCACAGGTCCTACCAGGAGCCTGCTCCAGTGGAGGTTTCCCATGGGATCACAACATTCATTGGGCATCCCCCAGCCACACCTAAAGACAGAGACTGAGAGTTGTGGTCTTCATGGTTTCCTCTTGAGAAAGTGAAAGGTGTACTCATACTAATACAATGTTAACCAGAACGTTAATGTGGTCCTCCATGACTGAAAACAGTTGAAGACTGAATTCCTTTCTAAAGGACTCCATCCTTAAAAGGTAATTCAGGGGCATGTTGGATGCAAAAAAAATCCCAAAACAAAAACAAAGCAACAAAAAAGCAAACCTCCCTCCAAAACACAAAAATCCCAAACAAGCAAAAAAACCCACCCAAACCCTCATGTTTTGGCCTGCTTTGCTTTTCTGCAGCATCGAGTGAGGCTACATCCAGTGTCACCCCAGAGACAGGGGTGGTTGTTCCCCTATGTCCCACAGAGCCCAGGAAGATCAATGACCTGCAGCCTGGGCAGCATCACAACAGCACAATGGAGATGCTGAAGTGCCAAATATGCTTCCAAGTAGCAAAAAAAAAAAAAAAAAAGCTTAAATGGAATTCCTATTTCACTCACTGACTGGCAAGATAATGATCTGACACAGCTAATTAGCAAATTCCTTAGGCTGTTGTAACCCTCAGACCAGAGCATACCGAACTCCTTGTTAATTCAGCTTGCTGCATGGTCTCTGCCTCCTCTTATTGGGTATCCTTATCTCCTTTGAGCAACAAATAGGGAACACCTTCCTGTTTAACTCCCTGTGCTCTGGAGTGGTTTTCAATCACTGGACATCACCATCAGCTTTGGGTGCAGAAGTCCAATTAATCTAAACTCCCGGCTGATTGATTAATATCTGGGAGGTTGGTGTCCAAAGGGGGAATGTGGCTGGTCAGGGTTGATAGCAGTGATTATGCAGGCTCATGCTTTCCCATTGCATGTGCAGGGAGCTGTGGGCAGGACAGGAGCTGGTCTTAAAGCCTGAACAGAGCAGCTCAGGCTGGGCTGAGGCAGCAGCTTTCAGCTCTGATCCTTTAACTTCAACTGCATTTCCATTCCAAAGCAAGAGGCAGAGGATCTCTGGTGACAAAGCCTTCCAAGGAGAAAGGACATCTACTGCCCTTGAAAAGCTACTGAAATTACTTCCCTCTGTAGCAAATTGAACTCGGTCTTGCCAGGTCCTGCCAGCATGTTTCATCATTTGCTATTTTTGCTGGTGTTACGGGTCATACCTGTACCGCAAGCACCGTCGGTCGGCTCCAGCCACAGACTGACCTTTTGCTAAGCCATGCTGATCAAGCCTGAAAATGACAAGTACTAAGGCTTTTCTGCTTCCTTTCTAAATCACATCAAGCTGCTCAGCAAAAACTGCTCTGTGACATTCATATCCTGGAAAAATCCAGGTATTCTCTAGTCACTGGCCATGTGCAGGCCTGGAGGAGAGGGCTTGCACAGTGCCTGCAGCCCTGGCACTGCCTCAGGGTGCCCACTCTGTCCTGCCAAGCACTGTGCTGGCCCTCACCAGCCAGGAGATTTCGGGGTGGGCAGCGGTGGATTTGGCAAAGCAGGTGCTGAGTGGTGCCTCCTACCTGCAGGGCCATGGTGAGCCACTGATCATGGCTCCTCTTTCCCAGTGTCCACTCGGACAGACTCTGCCCAACCTTCTACAGTCTCCCATCCCAGCCTGGGAGCAGGACACTGCTGCTTATGGTATTGAAAACAAAAAGCAGGGTCTCTGGCCTCTGAAACCACACTTCCATCAAGCAATCGTTGTTTTGGTGCTGAGGATGGCCAGGATCACACTCCTGTTCCTGTCAGCAGAGAGGAAAGCAGCAGGTTTTGGCAGCCTGTGCTATGAACCTCTGTGAGCACTATGGCAGCTGATACCGTCTGCTGTGATGACTCACCACTGTTGATTTGGGCAGAGGCAAGAAAAACAGCCTGAAATGCGCCAATTCAACATTCATATTCTCAGCAACGGGCTATTAGCTCAGAGCAGGTCCCCGCCATGTCCCTTCCCCCCTCCTTTCTGTACAGCATCACTAAAATTTATTCCTCAATATTGGAAAAGTGATTTATCGAGAACCTTATATTTGGGAAAGCAGCTTACCTCACTGCCAGAGAGATTGCATTCAAATGGATCACATCTGCAGCAACAAAATACCTGGCACACTGACTTGCTAATCTCCCCAGACAATTCTTGATTTTTTTTCCCATGACTGATCAAACATTGGCTTTATCACCATGGGAAGAAGAGAAGAAACCTATAGAGCACATGCTAATGATAGCTACTCAGGGCTATTGTCACAGGGTTGTTCTCCCAAAAATCAGAATCACAGAATCAACTGAGTTGGAAAAGACCTCTGAGATCTTAGAGTCCAGTCAAAAGCTTTCACCCCAAAAGAGAGTTTAACTCAGGGTGAGCCCTCAGGCGGTATTTTAGCCCAGCACTGCACAACTGCGGCCAAACCATCGGTGGAGCAGAACCAAGTGCCAGTGGTGGGTACTTCCCGACTGGAAAAGAGATCACGCAGCATAAAGCAACCCCAGTGGGGTTCAGAACATACCACTGCAGTGTGGGTGGCACGTTCTCCATCCTGGCGTGGGAAGAGAGCTGTCAGGTCACATTTCCTACATCCAGCCTCAGCAGCCACAAACATTAACTTACATTTTTCCAGTAACTTGCATTTTTCTTTTCCTTTTTCAAAGACAAACCACCACGGATTAACTATTTGGTCTCACACACATGAAAAAGAAAGGCTGCCATTCCAACAAATAACCCCTACTGCTGCTAGTAACCTAGAGGTGTCAGAGCATAACCCATTAGCTTTGAGAGAAGTCACACTGGGGGATTTTGTGGGGATGGATCAGATATTCTATTTTATGAAGTTGATTTCTGAAACCTGTTGTGCCCAGTTGTAGTAGTCACCATTCAATCCTAGGCCACACACACAGACTAAACACTGTATATAAAATAGAACACTCACTTGTTTGCTGGGTGTAAATTCAATTTTTAAGTCTGGGAAAGGGGTAATTATGTGGCTCCAGATATTACCATGTGCCACTGAAGCAAACAGATAAGCCTGAGACATTCCATCACTTTCAATAATTAATTTCCAAATTTACAGAAAGTCTTTATCCATGTTGGGTTGAAACACTAAAAATAGCCAATTGAGTTGTTTGGAAGAGAGGGCTGCTGGTGTCCCACTACACAAGGTGCTCTCTTGGATGCTCAGCTTGGGCTGTCAGGTGCCACAATGGTGACACCCTGGGCTCCACTGAACATCAGCCAGGGCTGTCCCCTTGCACTGGGTCACTTCACGGGGTAAAGGGAATAATACACGGTAATAGGAATAGTGATTAAAACACAGAGCACAAAAAAGTAGTGCCTAAAGGACGTTTTCCCAGGCAACACGAGTCGCAGTGGGACCCGCTGTAACTCCGCCGTGTCTCCTGATTTGCATAGCCAAGAGATGGCAGTGCGCTCTCGTGGATGTGCTGCCGGAAAAGCTCCCTCGCTCCCTGCCAACCCGAGAGCCTTCAATCCAGCGGCGAGACACGTCGGAGGGACATTCTCCTGTCCCTTCTCCTGCCGCACACGGGCAGACTGGCGGCCGTGGGGCAGCAGCCGCGGCCACGGGGGGCACGGACGATGCTGCTGCTGCCTCTCGCAGCCCCTGGTGCGGCCGCACCAGCTGGTCCCCCCCCAGCACCACGGAGGACACGGCAGGAATCCTTTCACACACACCTGGTCACCCCCTCTGGCCCTGAGCAG
Source organism: Pitta sordida (assembly GCA_013390025.1). Taxonomy (NCBI): domain Eukaryota; kingdom Metazoa; phylum Chordata; class Aves; order Passeriformes; family Pittidae; genus Pitta; species Pitta sordida. The sequence continues at coordinate 227,273 of WEKX01017324.1, forward strand.
ATGATGGGCGGGGCATCCAGTGGAAGGGCCTGCTCTTCATCTTCTGAGTGTTCTTTAGGGGAGAAAAAAAAGTTAACAGCATGTTTTGTGAAATCGTGCATCTGGAATGACTCTTCCTTCCCCTGTCCCCAACACAGGGCAGCTCCTAGTGCCCTCAGCACACACCAGCTCCTTATTCAAGGCGCTGTCTAAGCTTGACCAGAGAAACTCAGTGAAAATGCCCAGTCCTGGTGTTTGCCTTTCCCAAGATGTTAAATTCACCACATGATTCCCTCCATTTGCTTTTTTTTGCTACCTTGTCCCTGGTTTCTTGCCTAACTTCGCTGAGCCCTTTGAGGTGCACCCCCAGGAACGTGCTGCACACGAACCCACCAGCGCTCACCAAGACTCACTTCCCATGGGATCCCACCAGGCTGGTGCCACTGCCTGGGGTCACAGCCATGCCTCCTTCAACCCCAGCGCTTTGCAAACAGAAGAGCCTGAGGTTTGCTTTCAGCAAGCCTGATGCAAGGATAGGCTCTATAACCCCTATGAAAACACAGGGAACTAGGAAGGGTGGAAAGCTTCAGGAAAATTCTGACTTGCAAGAGCAGCCTAGAGCATTCTCAGGCAGAGGCAAGGCTCGGGGTGGCTGTCCCTCCCTGCCGTGGGTGACGTGGTACCTGCGGCCAGAGGGAGCCGATTTGTATCGAGAAGCCCATCGGCAATGGAGCGGAGAGGCGCACCAGGAGCTGCACTGCGTTAGGATAATCACATCTGCGGTGCATTAAGGCCGAAGTCAGGGCTGAGCATTTCCAGTGCCCCGGAGGCCCATCCAGCTGATCCGGAAAGCCCTCAGCAGGGAAGCTACCCCATCCCTGCTTTCATTTTGCGCCAAATTGAGGAGAAAAAACCCTTCATTTCACTGGGTGTGACAAGCCCCACATGCAATCCTGCATCCAGGGCAGATGGAAATGGGGCAGGGGGACAATACTGCGGCTGCTGAGCTCTACTGCCTCTAACTGGGGTCCCCATTGCAGGGGCTCACGGCCCCCTCCCTGATGGGTTTCTCCACACAGGACCTCGGCCAGTGTTTCCCATGCCACAAAGCAAGGCAGCCAGGGAGACTCCAACCTGACCTGAGCACTCCCAGCCAAATTCCTTATGCATACCCTGCTTCCCAGACGCAGCCTTGCCACAGTTCCAAGTGTTTTGGTCAAAACATCAATTGAATTTTAACTTACAGGCATAAAACCCCTTACAGAATGCTTCTGGGCCTCTCACCTTTGGGGTCTCCTGGCCTGAAGAAATGACCTCTCAGGAGCTGCACAGAAGAGCAGTGGACTCGGTCACTGCTTCTGGAGAGGGACAAACCCTTTGTCCCCATTGACCGTGGGCAGATTTAGTGTGAGCCAGGAGCTTAACACTGTCACAACAGAAGTAGCAACAGCAAAAGACGACAGTCTGAGAGCTGGGTAAGGAAAATAAATTTCGACAAATTTTTACAAAGAAGAGATCTGAGGTCAGCAGTGTCTGATTGGATGATACTAGCACCAACTAGAGATGCTCTTCTGCACTGGATTTTGGGAAGCCCTGTGGCTTCTCTCCATCACCACAGGTACAGCCTTGCTTGGATTTCTGCAGTGGACAGCCCACTGCCACCAATATTGGCAATTTGGGTGGAGAATGACCTGGGATGAAATTAATTAGTGACAGTATTAATTAGGGGCAGCAAGTGACCTTGCCTGCAAACACCACCATGTCACAGCCTCCTTACCTGGCACCACCTTCCTGCAGGACACCAACCATCTCTGGCAGCCCCCAGCAGCCAGCTTCAATGGAAAACATTTGTTTAAAGAAAATGCATCAAACATATTTCTTAGCATGGAAAACTTACCATGTGCCAGCTGCTCATTGAGCCCAACTACACTCTGTCCTCCGCTCTGCAGCTCCAGCTGCCACTCTCTGGTACAAGTACCCAGAACAAGACATGTTAAAAGCCCAGATCCAGTTATTATGAATCATGGAATCTGGAATTTGGACCAAATGTAAATAATGACCGACAGGAAGCATACTGAGAATGCTCAGTTTAGTGTTTTCTGCTTGATTTCCCACAGATCTCATGAGTTTCCATTACAGTGCTCTCCAAACCACAGGGGCAGACACCGTGTCTGCAGCTCCCATGCAGGCACATCCTTTCCCTTCCTTTTTCTTGGTATTTACCATGTTGTCCATGCATGTCTCAGGGCTGGACACTGCCCAAGACCCAGCATCTGTGCACTGTCCCTGTGGCTGCTGCTGTCCCCCATGGGCCAGCAGATCTGATGTTCCCCTTTGAGGCAGTGCAGGCAGGTGATCCCTATACCAGCCAGGCAAGCCTCACCATGGAAGAGCCTTGGGAAAACCCTTCCAGGGGATACTTGTCACCTTGTAGGGTTCATTTTCTCCAGTTGTTTACTGAGGTCTGTGCAAAAGGCAAAGAGCAGTGCTTTGAGATGTGCTGCACTGGAAGCTCAGATGCAAGGTGATGGTTGCTCTCCCTGAGATGCAGCCCCACTCTGTGAATATTCTATGCATCTAAAAATACCTCCCTTCTCCTCTTCTGCTTCTCTTTATTGAGACACATCATCTGAGGAAGAATCCCCTTCTCCTGCTTATGAGAATTTTAACAAATTTTAATAAGGAAGAAGTGTCAAGTGTGAAAGCAGTATGTCCCTTAAAAGTACATAGACACTAAATCTGTTGCATCAGGGAGCAATCATTTGACATGTCATTCACTATAGGTTTCCTTAGTGGGCACAGACAAGGCTGCTGCCGCTGCTGGAAAATTCAGACATATCTCACAAATGGCATATTAATAATGAGATCTTTCAAAGGAGGATCCATGACTCATCCAAGAAGAGAAATGGGTCATTCACTGCACTGAACCCTCAACAAAACAGCAGCTTTTTTTGGGTTTCCTCATTTTAAACTAGAAAAATGGAGAAAGCAATGGGAGAGAGGATGTGGTGGCTGCAGCTGCCAGACAATAGGAGCAGTGAGAGCCTGCACTGGCATTTTGGGGTTAAAAATCCTACCCTGACAGGCATTTTTTGCTTTTTATGGCTATATGCTAAAAACAGGAGTGGAAGAACTGCAGCATTCTTCATCATTGCCTCACCCTCCCCCAGGCAAAACCATGAACTTGCTAGTCCTTCCCCAAAAACTCAAAAGTCCTTCCTGAAAAGTGACATCCTGGGGGTACCCAGGGCTGACAAGACCAAACCCACCAGAGCAGCAGGATTCTTTTGAAGCCCAGTGGCTGTTGCCCTGGCAGTTGTCTCAGCAAGGGACATCTCTGCAGCAGGAGCATCCAAGGGGCCAGGGCAATGTGCAATGAAGGATGAATTTACTGGAGATTTAGAATACATCCAAAATGTCAAATCTAAGCAAGGATTTTTGGTGTTCTGTGTTACTGCTGTAGTGGAGGCCACAGGGTAATAACTAACTCTGAAATTCCTGTCAGACCAGGTGTGTATTGGGGAGCAGAGGGATCATGTGCAAAGTGACACGCAGCCCCCCCAGCCAACTACCACAGATTTCTTGATGGATTCAATGGAGGAAAAAAGGGCATGTTACAAAGCTGGCATTTGAGATTTCATTAGTGCTGTTAATCTCATTGCTATTAGCAAATTACAATGGCTTTCACAACCGATCTATATCCCGGGCAACTATCCACATTGGATTAATACATCCAGCATTTGCACTCAAAGTTTATTTGGGATCATGACTTTATATAATGCTTTGAAGATTAATAAAGGCCACGGCCATTTCCTGTAAGCACTTGCCCTCCACACTGATAAAATACCACATTTAATTGCCTTAACCCACACTTCTGCCTGTGATCTTCACATTTTGTGCCTGCTGAGTGCAGCCCATACCTGGTGGTGGGAGCACAGAGGCAGCTGACTGTGATGGGGGGGATGAGGTCCAGCAGTTCCCATGCTCCACATGGGCTCCTGTGCCAGGATCACTGAGCAGAGTGGGAGTTCACAAAAGTGTTAGTTCCTCACATGGGAAAACTGCACAAACCCTCTATCTGCAAGCTTGCCATGATGTTCTGCCTCCTAATTAAATTATTTCAACAAGACAAAGGAGGAGTTAGTGGCAAGGGACTTTTTGCCGTTAAACAAATACTTCACAAAGAGTGCTGAGGTCTTCAATAGCTGCTGGGTTGTAGGTCAATTGACTTTCAGGAACGCAGGGCCACAGCTAAACAGCATCCGAATCAAATTAATTGTGTCTTCAGGATGAAAAAAGAAGCCTTCCCTATCCTCTCTTACAGCCACCTCTGAAAGTTCCAGCCAGCCCTGCAGCACTGTCCTCTCCCGGTGCTCCGTAGCGAGTGCCAAATTTGCAATACCAAAAGCCAGTAAGCATTTAATCTGAGCTGGCATTTTCCCAAACCTCTAAGTCTCCACGAACTCTGGAAGCAGACAATGGTGGTTATTCCACTGTGAGCAGGATCACAACCCTCCCATCTCAGCTGGTGAATGCTGCTCCAGCTACACAGGTCTCACCTCCTCTCCCAAACACATGGGGAGACTGATTCCTCAAAATACCTTTGAGTTAAACCTCTTGCCTTCATATCCCATGGCAGATACTCAAGCACAGCCAGAGGAGGATATTTGAGTTTCCCCTCAAACCTTCTCCTCTCCCATCCTTAGTGCAGTCTCCCATGACGAGTCACTCAGACTTTGTGTTATCCCAAACAACTGCACGAGTACAAATGGATATCAGAGGGGATGAGTAGAGCACAAACACACCTCCTAAGCCAGGAGTATGTTCCTGGGTGTCTGTGGGAGGGATGCTGTTATAACACACCAACACTAGCAAAGTTCCCATTGAGAAATCTGCTCAATAACAGCACCATTCGCTCCCATACAGTCCTTGACAAACACAGATTCATCGGCCTCCTGACAAAGACCTTCACAAATGAGGCAATCAGCAGCCCAGTATAATTTTCAAGAAATACAAATGAGAAAATATCTAGTTGCCATGGTAACCCCAAGAGCCGGACTAGACTTTTTTGCAGATTCCCAAATACAGCTACAATTTGCCAGCACAGCAGGAACTCGGTGCCCAGGACCTCGCTCAGGGACAACAGCAGCATCAGCTCTTTCAGCATCAACTCAGAACAGCCTCATCACTCCTCGCTGACTCCGGGTGTTCACATGCACGGTGCCAGCTGCTGTTCCTTTTTCTCTCACGTCACCTGTGCTTTGGCTCTGTGTCATCCTTCAAGTCCGCCCAGCTTTCCAGGCAGGGACCACAGCAGGAATGGCTCTCCTGTCAGATCTGCGCTTTACCTCTGATCAGTGGCAGCTCTGGCAATTTGCACCTAGGAATGAAAGTTTCCAGACGAATTACTGAGCCCCGGCAAAGCAATTGGGGGTTCATGAAACACACAACTACCTTTTTTTAGGCAGCTGTGCTGCAGAGCCCTGTGTCAAAGGGGGACAGGGATACCAGTCCACAGCCAGTGCTCCTCACCAAGGCACCTTGGCCACAAAAGGCAGGGAGACTTTTGGGGTACTAATAAGGAGCAATTAACAGCAAAATGGGATGTGGCATGAGACAGCCCATGTGCTGAGCCAGCCCCATCCCATGGTCTCCCAGGCTGGAGAAGCCCCCTGCAGCAATGAGCCTTTCCGAGGGGAACTGGTGCTGCTGGAAGTTCCACTGAGCTTTTGCAATTAGCTAAGGCACCATCACACACCAGCAGCTTCCATGGTTTATAAATCCAGCTTGATTCATCCTCTTGATGACTTTCTCAGCCAAGTCCTCTGGCTGCCCAGAAGGGGATACATTCCCAGCAGGTTTGTCCCTACTGGCTCCCACTGTTCTGCTCATTCCTGGCAGCAGCAGGGAGCAGCTGGTGCGAGGTGGGATGGGAAAGCCCTCCTGCAGAACAGCAGGAATATCTCAGTCAAGGCAACATCAACTGGGACCCACATAGTCAGATCCTGCTCACCCTCCCCGTGCCCTTCTGCTCCATCTCTCCCTTCCATGCACCTTTGGGATGCACTAAAGCTGAGGCATTTAACCCCATCGTACAGATGGGTAACTTAATTTATCATAGAGGTTTGTTTTTGTGACAGGCCTCACTGCTGCAGCCAGTAAATGTCTGTAATGTACTGTCTGAGCTGCTGGAAGCCCGCTTTTTGGTCCTGAGATATTTTTGTTCTCTGTCAAAGGGAACCACTCTGCGGCATCCTGGCCTCGGGGCAGGAGCTGTGCCACTACTCAGGCAATTAAACCCAAGGGAAATGGAGAAGAAAAAGCTCATGATTTAGCTGTGCAGCCCTTATCCTCCCAGTCATTTTTAGGAGAATGAAGTCTTACTAAATTAATAGAGGAAAGGACAGCACAGCCCAGCTCAGCCCAGCCAGGCAACAGAGCAGTCAAGATAGTCACCAGGGTGGAAAATCCTCACCAGGCTGTGCCAGGGCAGCACAAGGTAACAGGGGAGTGAGGGGTTAAAGCACAAGAAGTATAGAAGAATAAAAAGTTTAGCCTGCAGAGCTGGAGTTCCTCCCGACCACCCAAAGTCTGGAACCATCCATGTCAAGGGAAAGGGCACATCCCATCTTCCATCATGCCCTGACCTCGCCAGATCTACTAGATGTTAATTAAGGAGGTGAAAACTTCTGTTGTTTTCTGAATTTTATTTGATTACTGTGAAACAGAAGACACTGGCAAGGAGAGATGGTTGATTTTTAAGTAAGAACACTGGAGCCTAAGAAAAAAGATGGGGTAGGGGTTGGGAAACAAAGCCCCTATTAACTTTGGTCCTGACTTTCAGGTCATGCATGTTCAGTTCTTTTTACCTGGAAATGAAGATGTTAATTGGAGGTGACAGCTTTCATAGAGCTCCCCATTAGCAATATTTTCAGCCACAGTAGGGCACAGGTCTTCAAACACTTTCCCAAGGGTGGGTTTTAACCTTTCTTTTGAAACATCTCATACCACTTGCAGGGAAAACAGACAGTTGTTTGGCTCGAGGCACACCAATCCCCAGCTGTGATGAACTCCCAGCTCCTCTGAACCAGGGACACAGGAGGAGCAGGGAAAAGAAACTGGGCAGCCTTGAATCTGGAGCAGAGCTTGGCACTGTATGGCAGCATCTCCCAGTGTGGCTCCAAAACCTGACCCTCCTCAGGGGTGATGGGCTCTGGGCACAATGTCCCTGCTCCCTGTGCTGTGACTGATCTCCGTCAGGGAAGTGGGGCCACACCTCAGCACCAGCACTCAGAACCAGGAGTTCATCTGACACGTCCCACACCACACTTAGTTTCTCAAACCCTCTTCTGCCACAGACAAAACATCAATTTTCTTTAGCTTGTTGGATCCAAGAACTTTCTTGGTTTTTAAACAGCCGGTTTTTTTGCGTACTGTTATCATCCATACATAATTTATTGTTTTCAGATGAAACAAAAGGCCCTAGAAAACGCATTCAATGCTGAAATCTCCAACCAGCTGCAGTGGAGATTGCTTACTTTCCATATAATTATATGTGTGCGTGCATATATAGATATCAAGTCTGTTAGTATCATTTTATTTATACATATTATTAATTTGTATATATATTTATTTAAAAATTTTCATATGTCTAAAAATACATAATCAGGGGTGACAGCACTTCCTTGTTTTAGAAACCTGCTCCAGCACCCTTACACCACCAACAACTTTTCCAGTTTCACTCCAAGTGGAAACATATTTTAGTCGAAAGCTGCTCTGCCATCTGAGGAAGCAGTTCCAAGCTCCCAGTGGAGCCTCAGCTATTTACCTCATTGTACCCAATGTGATCACTCTGGAAAGTCTTGGTTTTGAAACATGTTTCTCAGATAGTGACATCAATGTGGACTAGTCAATTTTATGAGGATGCTTTCATCCATCTTTGCAGGCAGCAACTGAAACAAAGCAGCCCAGGGCTGTCCCAGCTGCTTTGGTGCTGTAAGACCCTGGGGCTTTGTCAGAGCAGGGACAAAACAGATACACAACTCCCAGGAGAGGGGAAGGGGCCCCTCTGCACAGGGCTACTTGCAAAGCCAGCTAGACGCTACAGGGCTGTGTGGGATCAGAGTTCACACCCCAGGGAGCCCTGGACTTATTACATTTGACTGGGTCCCACAGTGCCCTTGCAGGTGTGTCCCCTGAAGAAGCATGTTATATAGAATCTTCTATATTGCCCTTCCCTTCGGCCCCGGCACCAGCACAGCCCCATTTGCACCCAAGCCCTGCAAATTCACTCACGTGCAAGGAGGAAGGTCCCATCTCCCCACTGAGCACTTCAAACAAGGCACACTTTGGTGGCAGCCACAACCAAACACAAAAACGACTTACCTGGAAGACAGAAGTATCTCTGTGATGTCAGTGCAGCACAGGAGGATACCGGCAAGGACTGAGAAACAGGGTTGCATCAAACACTGAAAGCTCTCCCCACTGGGGATAGGGTTATGAGGGTGGGCTGACCCCCAGCTGGTGTGTGTCAGCCCCTCACCTGCCCTCCAGCTGATCCAGTTATCCCAAAGCAGCCAGGGCCAAACCCTGCTCACCTGCTGCAGAGGTGTGGGACATTAACTGGTCCCGCACACCCTACATGGTGATGCTGTGTTCATTGGGGGCCAGGCAAAGGTCAGGGTGAGCACAAAGGCTGCCCCAGGGACCCCAAAAGCCAGTCAGAGTTGATAAAAAACCCCACTTCCTCCCAACACCTCTGTAGTACCCAGCAGATTGGGGTAAAACCAGTTTCTTTCACACAAAATCCCATGTCCCTGAAGGAAATCCCATGTCACCAAGGAGCCACTACAACTCCAGTGCTAGAAAGACAGTGGAGCCTCCACCTGCTGTTTGCTGTTTATTTTAGCAGAAAGAAAAATAACGTGGACAAGAGGCATTTTGCATAACTTAACAGAAAATAATACTTTTCCTCCACTCTTCACAGATCAAAAGGGAAAATCATTTCCTACACGTGGCTATTTTTTGGTGCTAATATGTATTTTGATGTATTGGTAAAATCATGGGCTTCCTCTAATACTCTATGACAGTCGATCTGAAACTCAAAGCCAGATTTAGGCTTGAGGGGCTCCTTTGTGGTTGGTTGTAGCTCCCATTGCCGTTGACCACCAGGTCATCTCCACAGCACTCTCAGGAGGGATTTGTAACCAGGGGCTGGCTGGGGGTGCCAAGCAGCTCCATGGCTCTCACATCCTGCGCCATGTCCTGACTGCTCTTCCCTGGCATTGCTGGAGAGGTGACCCAAAATGAGGGGGAGCATGGGCAGCGCCAGCAGCTTCAGTCCAGGGCCAGTGAGGGGATCTTGCAGACGAAGGGGAAGGCTCTGCCACAGGCGTTGTCATTCCAGGAGCGCAGTGCTACCCCCCCAAAAAACCCCAATGCATTAGCTGAAAAAGGCACAAGGAAGTAACCATGCATCACCCTAAGGACCAGGACCTCCTGCCATTATGAGAGGCTTTCTCTGAATGTGCTCCCATTTGTGCCACTCCCAGCATTCTCCTCTCCATCTAGGGGATTCTGGAGGGGATCAAAGGCCTCAGCTTGGACATGGTAATGAATGACTGCGAGCACAGTCCTGTACCCCCCATAATACCAGCAGGCTGCATGGAAAGGGCATTTAGGTACATCCAGGGGTCTGGACACACTTGGCTGGTCTCACTGGCAGTGAGGGTGTGAAGTGGGATTTTTACACAAGGCAGGGTCTTCTCCCACTTCAATGAGATGCCCTGGTCTGAGTGTGGGAGAGAAAAAACGGCAAACCAACGAGCCTCCCATGCGGGAAGGGAAATGGAAAAATCTGACCCTTGGCTAAATTTGGTAATTCTTCAAGACAGATGATGTTCCTGCCCCACTGCTGTTATGGGAGAGGGAGATGGGCTGTGAGCAAATGGAAAATGAGTACGTGTGTATGGGTGAGTATAGTGAAAAGGGAAAATACACCCTTTCTCTGTAAAGAAGAAAGAAAATAATACTGAAAACTTAAAATGCAAATCCTCTGCCTTCCAGCAACCTCTTCAGAAAAGCAGGAGCTGTGGTGGATTGAATTTATTGACATGCAAATAACACTGAAGGTGCCCTCAGCACCTAGCACGGCACTCACCACTGCTGTGTCTGTACCAGATCTGCACACAGTCCTCCTCCTCTGGGATGGAGTGGATCCCATCATCAGGCTGACTGCCATCCCAGTAGTGGTAGTCATAGGAGGAACCATCTGTCCACTCAAAGTGACCTTCCTGGCATGGGATGAGTAGAGAAAGGCCATTATTTCACTGCAAGATGGGGTGGGGGGGATCCACTCCCATGTAGACCCCATCCCCAGTGCCACACAGCCCGGGGACACAGGGAGAGACTGTCACCACTCAGCAAAGGCCAAACAGCTTGTTTGGGTTTTACAAATGAAAACTTGCCAAGAACAGCCCCAGAATCTGCAGTGTTCTCACCATGGGAAGCCCAGAAATTAAATCCATATATTTATTTAACACCCCCACCCAATTCTGTGTTCCTTTACCTCTTTTTTCTCCATTCCTTTCCCAGTACCTACAAAAAATTTGCTGACATGGGACTGTTGTCCTGATGGTCTCAATTTTTCTTTCTAACATATTAGACTATATATTTCCAACATGTCAGGTTTGAAAAGTCACAGAGTATCACACAAGAGCAATAGAACTTGGTGATTTTTGACACTGGAGACCTTTTCAGTTTATTTGCTCTTCTTAGACCAGCAGTACAACACTTTATTAATTCAGTAATAAAATATGAGCAATTATTAATTATTTATATATTCATTCTAGTAGCACTTTTAAAAGCAGATGAAGTGACAACTTTCTCCATGTGCTGCACAACTGATGCTGTGTCACCACCTGATTAATGGGGCTATAAGAGGCAAAGAAGAAAATCCAAGAGGCTTTCCAGCAGGAAAACGCAGAGAGGTGAATTTTTCAAAGCCATTTCCCACATGGTTACAGGGAGCTCCCACCTGCCGCAGGTCGTTGAGTCCCATCCAGATGTCGGTGGGGATGCCTGGCACACGGCTGTTCACCAGGTCATACACAAAGACGTTTTCTTCCCAGCTGGAAAAACAGAGCAATATGGAACCACCAAGGGGGCACATCAGCAAATGGTCAGGAGTGTCCCTAAGCATTCACTGTACAACTGGACTCACGGCCAAATGGGTCCCACTCTTCTAATTGCCATTGATTACTTTCCTGGGTCTGTGTAAGAGGAGTGTAGTGTCAGTGAGAGCTGGGGGAGAGGGAACAGGGGAAAAATGTGTAATCATGTTCTATTTGTATGCCATTTTTAAGAGCTTGGGGAAATTTAGGGACTACTGTACCAGTTTTCCTGCCAGTCCAGGAAAAGGCATTTTCTGTATCACCTTTGTGTAGCTAGTGCATCAGAACTGATGCATCAGTCCCTGCTCCAGGGCGATGTGTGGGCAGAAACAAAGGGCTGCTTAGACTGGAACATGAGCCTGCAGCTGACACAGCAATTGTGCTGTAGGAGTGGGACTTTGTCCCCATTTTCCTTCCTTCCCAGGCCATGCCAAGGTGGGATGACGTTTCTGCACCACTCACCTGTGGATGGAGGCCAGTTTGGCTGATCTAATGCCAATGGAGAACTCGGCACAATAGAGGTCGGCTTCAGCCCACGTTTTGTTGACGGGGAAGTATCGGTAGCAGTGGCCTTCGTACTCTGTCCAGAAGAGTGGGCAGGAGTAGGCATGGACAGGCTCTGGCATGGCTGGGGGCAGAGCAGAGCACAGTCAGCAGCTGGTGGTGAGGCAGTATGGCCAGGCAGCTGAGCAGGCAGTGGAGGCAGCAGCGCCCAGCCCTGCTCCCTCCCTTCACCCAGGCAAACAATTGCCAAGCACATGCACGGGAAAACCAACTGCTGCAGGAGTTGTGCAAAAGTTTGCATAAGTTGTGGGTTTCTTGGCTTTAGCATCTACCTAAATCAGGAGGGTTATTTCAAGCCATCTTGACATCAGGTTGAAGGAGCTTAAAATAAAACCACTGACATTTGCTGTTGGGGAAACCAAGATAAGGACTCCCCTCACCTCTGTCAGGCACCACTGGAGCCACAGTGCTGAGATGGGAGCTGACAGCCAGGGCTGTAGGGTTATGGCCGTGTTCTGCCCTCCTGCAAGGACAACCTGCACCTCGTCTCTCCAAGGAAACCCCCTCACCATCCCTGTCCCTGGACCAGATGCAGCCCTGCACGTACGCAAGAGTTGGATTTCAGCCCCATAAATAGCTGCACGTGCTGCCAGGAGCGGTGCCAGCTTATCTGCCTCCCACCACCAGATAAGAGCTGGGGCCACGGAGCATCTCATCCTTCCTTGTTGCTTTTCAGCACAGCGGGGAAATTGCCCCAAAAGAGGCCATTGTGGGGGCAGGATGTCTTTCTGGAGCCTTTGCAGTCACCACTGTGTAAACACAACAGCAGCATTAACACGTTGCTCCCACCTTGTCCATTCCCTTCTCCCAGTCATGTGTGGGGAGGAGGGAGCACACACCACACATCCTCCACCATAAATACACACGGAACCTCCAAATCTTGGGGCACATAGGCTTAACTCTCTTAGCTGCTGGTTTTTGAGCCTTGGGGAATTGCAAACTCTCCCGTAGCCAGTTCCCACATCCCCATGGAGTCCTGGTCCGGGGTCAGTACTGCTGCTGGAGCAAGCAGGGCGGTTGGCAGGGTGGGTGTACAGGGGGTGACAGCAGATGTCAGATGCCATCAAACTATCCAAGCAGGTAACAGGCTCAAGCCTGGAGAGGTCAGGGTGGTGCTAGAGGGCCTCTGCTACTGAAGGGCTGGAGAAAAGGCTTTCCCCAAGGGTGGGGAGAGTAAAATCCTGCCAGAGGCCATTAGGAATGTGGCCATGGCAAGGGAAGCAACAAACGGAGAGGCAAGGTGAATCCAAAGCAGCTGTGTGAGTGTTCATGAAGCCAAATCCATCTCTGTGCCAATGCTGGCAACTCTGGGTAATAATTTCATATTTCATCAGCTCTTTCCACATGGGGATCCCTGAGTATTCTATAAACAGCTGCCAGCCAGCCTCTGGGTCCCTGCTGTCACACCCCACTCCCAGGTGACAAAGTACAAATGCAAAGAGCCTTTTTTTCCCCTCTGAGCAAGGCCAAGTCAGTTGCCAAGCCGTGTGGGGCTGTCACCCAAAAACCCCTTCAAACAGCCCCAGGAAATGCAAATTATTTTATTGTAGCAATAGAGCAGGAGCAGCTCTGAGAGTTGATGTGATTCCCTGGGAGCCAAGCACTCCTTCCCTCGTGATGCTGGCCAGGGCTCCCTGTCTTCACCAAACACAAAGCAGAGCAGGGGCAGAGGGTCAAACCTACAGGATGAAGCCTCAGCTTCACCATCAGGTCAGGGGTGAGGCATGTACTCCTCTTCAGGCCGGCTGGGATCTGGTCCTGGCTCACTCCAGGTTGCTGTTCCTGCTGAGGGCAGCCCAGAGGTCTGCGCCAGACAGGCACCACCAGCTCCTCCAGCAGCCAGGATTTTATTATAGCACTGTGACAAACTCTTCACCTCTAGCAGCGTGGTGGCAAAATTCACAGGGCTTATCCCAGCAGCATCCCCAGCAAACGGAGCCTTTGCTCCTGAGTGCTAATTGCAGTGGGCGTCTCATTGTCCTGGCTCAAAGACGGGTCCATCAGCGCCCCGACTGTCAGGACAAAAAATCACTCTCATGTTTGTTCAGAGCATCTGAAACCGAGTCAGAAACTGAGACAGTCCTTCTTTGTTATTCCATACCGCTTCCCATTAGGTAGCATTAATTTGATGAGCTTCAGTGAACCAGAGGTGCCTGAAGGAATTTAAGGTTAAATATACCAAACAGGAAAATACGGGAGGTCAGCTTTTAATTAGCATCTTTTCTGTTAGGTCAGGATCAGAGGCTTTGGCTGTCTCTTTGGAGGAGAACTACTGCTCCCAGTTTTACAGGCAGGAACAATTTGGGGAGCTGCTTTATTTGGGGTCTTCAAGAGTTATTTTTAGCAGAAAGGCCAAAAGAAATCTGATGTACAGTCATGAGTATAGGAGCTTACTCGTGGCTCTACAGAAAACACTCAAAAGCCAAGCGAGCAGCTGTGGGTGGTATTTTTATCTAGAAGGGGACAGGAGAAGCATTTTGGGGCTATTTAGACCAGATCCTCACTTTTAAGCACACCAGCACCATCAGCACAGGGCAGGAGCAGCACAGCCAGTGCTTGCAGGATGGGGGTCCTGCCAACTCTGAGTCAGTTCATCCATTTCTCTCCAAATTCTTGGTGAAAAAATGATGGCAAGAATTCTTTTTCCTCTTGCTTACTTACAGTGCAGTTTTAAGGGCAGGATGTTCAGACTTGGTTGAGGAAAAGATTCAGATCAGGCAGCTGCTACTAACTCAGAAAAGCTGGAAAGTAAGTATTTTGGGGTTGGAAAAAGAGTTTTGTGCTCTCTGGACTTGGGCCAGTGCCAACAAAACTGGAGTCTTTTTATTTATTTACTAGCTGAGACCCACTGTAAAACCAGCACGAAAATCACTTATCAAAATCTTGCAGAAGCTGGCACTGTTCTGCCAAAAAAGTTTCAGTTCCCCAACTGGCTTCTTGCCAACTAGGAATAATTAACTGAAAAAGTCCTAGCCATCTTCACAAGGTTTTATTTTTTCCTTCCAGGATGCTACTGAAAAAAAATCCAACCAGCTGCAGTGGCTCTCATGAATTCATCTGATAAAGAGCATCTTTGCTCCTGAACTGCTTCATCCCAAGGAGAAATGCTGCCTCACCTCCAGGGACATGCAGACTTAAGAAGTTTGGGGCTAGGACAAGGCTGGCAAGAGATACACATGCAGGAAAGACTCCTGAGGGGCTGTGGCTCCACCAAATGGTTTTGGACAGCAGATTGGGTCAGATCAGTGCTGGCAGAAGATGCTCGTCTTGCTGCAAAGCTGTTTCATCAACAGCTGGTGGCTTAGCAAAAACTTAGAGGCATTAGGAGACACCTCACTGAAAGGCATGGTCTTGAGACATCCCCCTTGGCACATCCATAAGCTAGTACTGCCATCTGACCAGGAGAAGCAAGTGAACCTCTTCATTTTGGAGAATGTCCATTAACACCCAAGAGGTTTGTCTGAAGTTAATGCCAATAGAGGAGCTGAGGAGATCCCTGTCATGTGGAAGGCTGGGTCCATCCCAGGGCAGAGCTGGCCACGGAGCAATACCCAAGGGATGTGATATGATGACAGTGAGGGATGGGGAGCAGCCCCAGCTGGCAGAGCTAGGGCTCAGAACAACCATCCTGGTGCTCACCAACACTGAGTCATCTCCTACCAGCTCAGGCCATGGGGCAGGCAGCAGCATGGCTTTACCCTGGCTTGGCACTGCTGGAAGAGTGGGCAGTGATAGGGGATGGATGAGACAACAGGGCTGGGACAGGAGATCCCCTGGACCCCTCCAGGATGGCTTCAGCAGAAGTTTCCTGGGGCTGGGGGCTTCAAAGTGCCAGCTGAGCCAGATCTCCATCCCACCACAGTTTTAACACATCCCTCACATTCTCATTAGTGAGCAAACCCAAAGAACAGGCATTAAAGGGGGGTTGGGGGGCAGAAGCATGTAGCAAGGGCTAAGACAGTGCTGTTGTGTGATGTTGGGATGCCTCAGGGCACCCTTGGGTTTAGAAGCACATCCTTAAACCCTGACACTATAGTCATCATGGACAAACAATGCCACCTTCATGTTACTTGCAATACTTGTCTTTCAGTAATAGATGAAAGAGTCTTACACTGAGTATTTGCCTTCAAAGCAAGCAGATCAGGGGAGAGATTTTGGTCTCAAGTGTCTGGAGGTTATATGGAGCTGGAGAGGAAGGTATCCACTGATGGACATGAAGCTAATTTAATAACAGGCAATATTTTCCACACTCTGAAATGTATTTTAAGGTGCATATTACAAATTTCTAAGTAAAATATTAAACAGTGGTTGAAGTATGCTGGAAGGGACATCTTTTCACACCAAGGGCTCTCCTTTTTAAAATTCTTTAATGAAATCAAGC
Source organism: Pitta sordida (assembly GCA_013390025.1). Taxonomy (NCBI): domain Eukaryota; kingdom Metazoa; phylum Chordata; class Aves; order Passeriformes; family Pittidae; genus Pitta; species Pitta sordida. Next base: position 243,368 of record WEKX01017324.1, read on the forward strand.
TGGTTTTACAGCTTCAAATCTTCCGCCAGGTATGTCTGAAGTTGTGAGGATACAGCCGACACCGGCAGCCGATAGGCGTTATCTTGCAGAGTTTTTCTCCTCCTTAATTAGTTTTGGCAAAGCTCCCATGGATTAGGCGTCTGGCAGGAAAGCTGGGTTTGTATCGATCCTTTTCTCACGATCCCACTGAACAGCACTTACGGAGTCCCCTTCCCCTCACATTCCCAATAAACCTAACAGGGTGCGGCCAAACTTGGAGCAGCAACTCACTTGCACCGCTCCCATGAAAAAGTTTGGAAGAAACTTAAGTGACACATAGCAGCTCTGAGGAAAAAGACAGGAATAAGGGGGAATCCCTTATTTGTGACCACTTTTCAGACACAATAAGTGTGAATAAATTAACAGGGAGCCCCGGTGGCCACAGCCCTGCGCCCCTCATGCAGGTTGGCTATTGCAGCGACTCCGGCAGTCCCTGCCCGGACCCGCGGCAGGGCCACGGCAGCTCACGTCGGTGAAGGCAAAAGATCAGACACTGACATACAGAAACAAAGCCTGCCCAGAGAGACCTTCGACATCCCCATGAGNCGCTGCCCGGCTCGGGGCGCACGCTGCTCCCGGAGAGCCCTTGTCACCCTCCCGGATTGCGGGCGAACAAGGACATTTATCTCTCCTTGCCCCCCGAGGCGATCTTTAGTGTCCCCATCCCGCCGCGCCTGGGCAGCCCGTCACCCTGGAGCGGGGGGGGTGGTGACAGACGGGACACCCTGCGGGACAGAGCGGCACAGACCGGGCAGAGCTGTGCGAGCACCGGGGCAGGCAGGGAGAGGGGGTCCGGGGGCTGCAGGACAGCGCTGTCTTGTGCAGCCTGGTTCGGTGGGGTTTAACTCATTAGTGTCCCGCTTCGTGTTGCTTTTTGTTTGTTTGTTTGTTTTTCTGGTTTGGTGGGGTTGGTTTGTTTTTGTTTTCGTTTTTCTTTTTAGCCAGAGCGAGGCAATGCTCTGACACACGGTAACAGCCTGGAAAAGGGAACCCCGGCTGTGCCCGGGGCTCCAAGGCTGTTTTAGACACTCACATTGTGCCCATCTGCCAAGTCTGTGCTGGATCCATGCAGTCCTGCAACAGCAGAAAACCTGGAATGATACAACACTCGGTATCTTTAACAGCCAGTATCATCTAGCATGTCCCCTTTCTGTGTTCAACATGTTGTTGGACATAGACTTCAGATTTTTTAAGTCTTTTTCTAACTCTTGCTCTGGTAAGGGAAATGGTCTTGGAGGAGTTGGGGGGGATGTAAGTGAGTTTGGGTGGGGCACAGGGAGGGATTGGAGGGGTCCTGAAGGGGTTTGGACGGGACATGGGTGGGATTTGGGGGACACAGATGGGGTTGGGGGCTTATGGCTGGGATTTGGGATTAATGTGCTCCATTCATGCATTCCAGATGTCCTGGTTTGGACACNGAGGAGCCAGGGCTGCCCTTGCTACGTCCCTACGCTAAAGGAGAAAGTTGATTTCAAAGAAATTCAGGCATTTCTGGAGCAGCCGTAGTAGGCGGATGCCAGCTGCCGGCGCTGCGGGAGGCACACGGGCTCCTAACCTGCCGCAGGCACCGCCGATTAAATCACCTTCGCCCCGCTCGGCCGAGCGCTCACTCACCTTGGCTGATCTTGATGTTGGTCTGCGGGAAGGCGTGTGCAGCCAGCAGGGCCGCGGCCAGCAGCGCGCACACCGCCCGCCCGCAGCCCATGGCGGGACGGGACGGGACGGGANTTGGTGGGGTTGGTTTGTTTTTGTTTTCGTTTTTCTTTTTAGCCAGAGCGAGGCAATGCTCTGACACACGGTAACAGCCTGGAAAAGGGAACCCCGGCTGTGCCCGGGGCTCCAAGGCTGTTTTAGACACTCGCATTGTGCCCATCTGCCAAGTCTGTGCTGGATCCATGCAGTCCTGCAACAGCAGAAAACCTGGAATGATACAACACTCGGTATCTTTAACAGCCAGTATCATCTAGCATGTCTCCTTTCTGTGTTCAACATGTTGGACATAGACTTCAGATTTTTTAAGTCTTTTTCTAACTCTTGCTCTGGTAAGGGAAATGGTCTTGGAGGAGTTGGGGGGGATGTAAGTGAGTTTGGGTGGGGCACAGGGAGGGATTGGAGGGGTCCTGAAGGGGTTTGGACGGGACATGGGTGGGATTTGGGGGACACAGATGGGGTTGGGGGCTTATGGCTGGGATTTGGGATTAATGTGCTCCATTCATGCATTCCAGATGTCCTGGTTTGGACACTAACTGGGCTATTTCCAAGGGAAAATGGACAAGAAACCGTTAGAGAAACACAACTTTATTGAAAGAAAAAAAATATTTATATATATATATATATTGGAGTGTATGGAAAAAGGTATGTGTATGAATCAAACTGACACTGGCAAACAACAGGAAAACACCCCAACCACTCCCCAACCACCCAC
>WEKX01017324.1:245880-281782 GCA_013390025.1 Pitta sordida
GAATACAAGCTGCCCTTCCAAACCACAGTCAGGGAGTGGCTTCTGTCCCTTCTCAGGGACAGGGGTTTTTCGTGGAGAAAGGAAAACAAAACTGGCAGGACGACCCCACAGAGAAATTGGTAGAAAGCTGAATCCAGCTCCGAAAGTCCTCTCCTTCTCAGCAGGAAGACCCTGGGAAACAGCAACAGAGGCAGGGAAAGCAGGAGTACAAGGGAAGCCAAGAACTCTTTTCCCATCATTCCGAAAGGCAAAAGCCGGGAAACCAAGGCTTCTAGGGAACTGATGTCCCACGCTCATCAGTGGCTTGTCCCCCGTTTTAGAGAGCAGTGAGTTCACCTACAACTCCCAGCATTCTCATGGGCAGTCCCCAGCGGGAAAACTCTTGGGTTTTTTGGCAGTGAAGATGTCAGCCTCCATAATCAACCTCGTGGCTCTCCAGAGTTTGTAAGGAAACCTCTGCTGAGGCTCTCTTCCTCTCCCAGGGAATTCCCGGGGCCAAGCTCTGCTTGGACTCAGCCCAGGAGGCTCTCAAACCTCGGCATGAGTCCTCCCATTTCCCCTGGTCCCTCTCCCTCCCCCCCTCCCTTCCTTGGGGGGGCGCAAGGGGGAAAGAAAGAGGGAAAGAAAAAAAAACTGTTAAAACTTTTCCTCTGTGAACGTTATAAAAAGAGACCTCTGTCACCATCCCATGACACTGGGCATCTTCAAGTCAAGGAATACATGTTAGGAAAGGCTCTTGCTAAAGTATTAATTTCAGTCATAAATGTCCCATGTACCTCACTCAGGCTGAAGAGACCATCTCCATGGCAAAAGCGTCTCCACCAGGCTCTGAACAACCCCTTAAAGCTCCAAACCCCAAACTCCAGACTCACTCCAAAGGTAGTAACTCCTTCAATCAACTTATCTGTATTAGATTTGCTTTGCATTAAGTAAAGCCTTTTAAGAGCACCTCTCTCTTATTTGCATACATTGATCTGAAACAGTACGGCTCAGGGAAAAGCCTATTGCTACAGCAGACCACTAAAAATGAAGGAATTGAGATTATTTGAAGGAATTGAGATTATTAGAAGTCATGACATACCTTCTCCCTTCTTTCTGACCATCCCCAGACAAAGCCAGTGTTCTGAACAACTTTCAGCAAACTACAGAACAAAAATCTTTGAGCATATTAATCTACTCCCAAAGCACAAATGTTCATGTTTAAGGAGGGAGCAGACATCCTGAACAATTTTTATCCTGTTTCCAATGACAGACCCATGGCAGCAGCATCCCCCCAGCACAGGTGGGAGCACTGAAGCCCCTGTGCTGCCCCTGAGCCACGGCTCTATGCCTGGCACAACAGCTGGGCACCAGCTTTGCTCCCAGCACTGGGACAGCACAAGCACGTTGTGCACGCAGTGCCAGCTGGAGCTGCAGCTGCACTTTGTGTTACCTTCCAATTTCACCAAACATGAGAGGTGCTTCACCTGCTGGGTGCAGCTCTGGGAGCACAGCCATGTATCAGTGATTCAGCCCTCCTGCTCCTCTCCCTCTCCAGGCTGTGTTCTGATTGCCCTGAAGGTCGAGAGTTCCTCAGTGTGTTTCCATCCTGCTTTTATCAACCTTTCCTCAGGGTTCCCTCGCCAATTTTTGGCATCCTCTGTATATGATAGCTCCCCTCCCTGCAAAACAAATGCCTCAGAACTCCAAGGGCAGACTCAGGGGAAAGTACCTTCTGTTCACATTTCATCCCCAGTGTTGAGCAAAGCACATGGCTGGGCTCAAGTCAGCTCCCATGTATGCCCTGAGCTCATGCTGCTGCCCACAGGCCCCATGTGGAAGAATATTAATGTCCACAGCAGTAACTGCTGCAACCACAGCCCCTTGTCCGAGCCTTTCTGACTTATGGGAAGAGATCAGCCCCCTGCAGCATGTGTTTGCCCAGGACTCCCCATGGGGGCCCTCTCCACTGTGATTTATTGATGAGACAAACCATGAGGAAGCCAGAGAACAGAGATTTGCTGTCGACCTCGCTGCAAGACAGAAGAGGAATTTCACCTTGCAGAGAGGCAGGGTAGATCCACAACGTGCTTGCAAAGAGGATACCTGTGGACAGCCCTGCAGCCATCACTGTCCCACCACTGCGTGCTGCCAACACAGAGCAGCTGTGCTGGAGAGCAGCGGGGAGCCAGGTGCCATGGGCCATGAGAGTGAAATGCTGAAGGGATGCTGGTACTGGAGTCTCAACACAGACCTTCCCACTGGAGCAGGAACTCCTGGACAGCAGCAAGGATTACTGACCCATACACTGACACCAAACAAGCACTGAGTTTTTTTTTGGTTTTGCTTTTTAAGACTCACCTGTCCTGAACTGCTGCAGCCAAACAAACAGGTGAAATAGGCACACACATATGGATATGTATTTTCTTTTTAAAAGTCAAAATATTAAAAGCACAGGAGTTACTAGGATTTCATTCTGGGCTTCATTTCATGACGAGAGAGGGGGAAATGACTACTGCCCTCCCTGCCATGTGCCAGCTCTGCAGTTTGACAGGCTGACCTGCAGCACTGGGTGGGCTCTGGCTGGGAACCAGCACAGCCAGACCAAGGCATCCAGCTCCCTTTCCAGACCAGCCTCTATCAGCAGCTACCCCGTGTCTCTCAAACTGCTCCCACTTCATCTGCAGTGAGGAACAAGGGGGTAATACCAATATTTTGGGGTTTTTTTCTGCTGTAAGCATGACCAAGGAACCTCAACACAAAGACAAATTCTGCCAACAAGTATCACCCCAGTCTATGTGGCACAATAGAATTTTATTTTCAATAAATATACAATCTGCATCATACCAGACAATATGCTGAGAAAAAAAATTGTACAGAAGCAACCAACAGGACAGCTTGACTGTAACTAAGTTCACTTGGTGACCTGGAGAACTACCTGGGTTAACACACACAACACAGAAAGAGCCACTGCAGTCTGTGAGAGAATTAAAGTGGTGCATTTTGGATCTTCTTAACCGCAAAAGTCCCTGCAGCGGGTTTCTTTTGCACAGCACGGCTTTGAAAAGACGCGAGCTGGTTTTCCCGGTAGAAATGCTATTGGAAATGTTTATTTTGCCATATCATCACTGTATTATGCACACAGACTGCTATTGAGAGTGGCAAGTCTCACTGCTGTCAGGGCATCAGATCCATCTGACGTGGGGCCCCACAGCCCCAAATGTGCCCCGGCACACAAACGCACGTGCACATACTAACAGGAGCTTAATTCTGTTAAAACTAGTACAAGGACAAAACTGGAGTCAGAATCGATTTCACCACAGGTTCTACTGTTTAAAAAAATATTCTAGCCTAATTACCACGTTCACCAATGAGACCACATGGGTACTTATATCTCTGGGAGGATGAGCCATGGATTTGGACTGGAAGGACAGCAGAGGCAACTCCCAACTCCTCCACCCACTCTGCACATACCATGGCACCTCCACATGCCGCCCAGCCACGTGCTCCACCACATGGGATGCAAACAACCGAGCAGTGCTGGGGGCAAGCAACGAGAGGTCTGACCCCAGGGGAACAGCCAGGACCCAGAGGGACATGGTTCACAGAGGCCAGTGCAGCCAGTTGGGTGCTGGCAGCCACTTCAATCCAACGGAGCTGTTGTGGGGTGTGTGTAGGGTGTGAGGTGGAGTGTTTCAGTCGTTGGTCTATTTTTTATCTTGTCCGTCTGCTTGGTCTGGCTGCTGTCAGTCTGCCACCTCATGTTACCTCCAGGGATGCTGGAGAGACACGGTCGCACTCCTCCCGAGACCTCAGGCTGTGCCACTGCTCCACAGCTGTCCGGTGTGCGTTGAGCATCCGACGCCAGTGGTTGGACTCGGGGGCACCTGTTGAGTACTGCCCAATCACGATTCTCCCGATGAAGTCATTGCTGCTCTTCACGTTGTGCCCATAGACTGAGGAGAGCAGAAACAGAGACAGGTCAAGGCAAAAGAACCACTCATCCACCCAGAGCCCTGCCTCAGGAAACCAAACATTCTGCAAACGTCCCCTCACACTGTGTCAGATGCCACCATTTTTGGTATGTAACTAAAGCACCTCAAAAATGTTAAGAGACCAAAACAGCAATTTGTAAGGAATAAAATAAGCTGTACTACGGACTAAAATACAATTCAAATAAGCAAGATAAATCCATAGTAATCAGGGTATTTAGCAAGAGTAAGGGAAGTAGAATCATAACATGAGTTGGGTTGGAAGGGACCTCAAATATCATCCAGTTCCAACTCCATTGCCACAGGCAGGGACACCAACTAGAGCAGGTTGCTCAAAGACCTGTCCAGTCTGGCCCTGAAGCAGAATTGCACCATGTAAAGAAGTGCTAAAAGCTCTGCCTGGGCACTATGAAATGACAGAAGCAGCCCAGCAGCCTGCATCTGGAGAAATGCAGAAGCAACATCTCAAACTCTCCTCCTCAATATGCATGTGACACAAATCTCTCCAATGCTAATCGACAGCTTTCCCAACTGGAAACCAGGAATTACACAAGTCCAGGCTGTCAGCAGGATGTTTACATAGAAACAATTTGCCACAATTATCACTGCAGCTAATTGTTAGAAGTCCAGGAAAGTAACTGAGGGAGAGACATCAACCCAACACCCTGTCCTTTGGATTAGCCCAGTCTCCTGGAACAAAAGATCACAGACAGCAGCAAACTTTAATGATGGGCCTGATCCTGGGAAAGGCTGAATGCTCCCACCAGACAGAAGCAAAAGCACTTTATGTGCTGCAAATTCAAGTTCCGTCTCAGCTCATTAGAAAGTTGAAAAAAAGTCTTTGCAAGCTGAAGCCAGGATATCCACAGGCACTGGCTGGAATATTAAGGATTAAAAAATCTCCTCAGGAAAGAAAGGGATTTTTAAGAACAAATGTCTGCAGGAGCTCCAAATCCAATGGGGCTTCCACAGCAAGAACATGTTGAGCATGGCTTGGAGCCGTGAGCCCAGCATGGAGCGAGTGCTGCCCCTGCCAGCAGCACCAGCTCTCCAGGGCTGCTGGAAACCAGCACTGGCAGCAAAGCCACATCTGGGATGCCTCATGGCAGCACCCCAATGCTGCACACACCCTTCCAGGCAGGCAGGACACTGAGCACTGTGCACTCGACCTCACTTTTAGCCAGGCACCTTTGTCAAGGCTGCATATTTCCTATTATAATACACCCCACAATTGATTACTATTACTTTGATGTGCCACTCTGCCATCTCCACACTTTGCAAAGGCTGGCTCCTCACCACTGCACCAGTCTGGGATCTTCCTCTGGGTGACTGAGGCACTACCTGCCAGTGCAGTCACAAAACCAAGCTGTGCAAGGTTACATCTTCCCTCATCCCTTCCGACAGCTCTGACACACACAATGTATGGGCAGAGATGCTTCTGCTCACCAAATTACCTGTAGGTATTTTAGGTAACAGCAAACCTTCAAATGCCCAAGTAATTTGTCCAAATAATTGCCCTAAAAAACCTACCCTGCAACTCAGAGCTCTGTAAGTCATTCTTCAAAAGACAGTTAGGAATGATTTAGGGTTCACCATCCCAGCAGGAAGACTGTATCTCTTCTGCCCATCCCCATCAGTTATCTAGGGGTGATGCCATCAGCTCTCTGAGACGTGTCACCAAGCAAGTGTCCCTGTCAAGAGGCCAGGCTGTTGTTACTTGGAAAGGCCACCTTCTGAGGATGTGGTAAGGAACTTCAAGCCATCCATCTCCAACTAGTACACAGCTTGTCAGGGTTATTAACGAGTTCTCCTACACAGCAATGGATCACAAGTGAAGCTAGCAGGTCTATAGTAAATATCCTGCTATGATTTATTGTTCCAGTGAAATCAAATATAGTGATAAAACCACATAAAAGTACCCCCAAACCAAAATTTTTAATAGGATTTTCCCCCATCTTTTTCCCCCTGTTCTTTTTTGTCCAAAATGAAAGAAGACAAAACCCAATAATGGGAGACAATACCAAGTAATTTAAACCAAGAAGCCTTATAGGCCATCAATTAATCACAGGACAAATTAACAGTGGGGAAGTACCCCAAGCATACAAATTTTTCAAAAATACTCCGTGCCAGGACTGTAAAACAAGCAGGTGTGCTGAATAAGGGGACCTGTTACTTTACTGTTGATCCAAGTGTTTAGAATTCTTGTAATGCAACTTGCTAATCTTACCATGTCAAGCAATTAGCATGCTGACTCCTTTGGGGTATTAATGGGCTAATTATACAAGCATTGTTGCTTCTATCATTAACCAGTGTAGAGAGCACAGAGACTTATTGCTGAAGAACAGGGAAGACATTTTCCACAGCCAAATGCTTACTCACATACAGACCTAAAAGGTGGCACTAGACTGACCTCAGGTTAACAAACTTGCAACTTCCCAGCAGCAGCTTTCTCAAAAGATGAGATTTTTGTGTGCAAAAAATTCAGCTTTACTCATCAGTTCATGAGCCTTTTAAACTCAAGGACATGCCTTTCTGGGGGGCTAACTGTGTTCCACTTGTAAATGGCCTGGATTTGCTGAGCTGTTTGCCAATGGCTGAGTTGGACCGAACCATGGCATGGACCTTACCAAGGAGAAGGGGTTAGAATTGGTATTGCAGAAATAAACCCTTTCCTTTGCTCACATTTGGGAGCACAGTTTTCCCTGTTGCTGTCCCCAGTTCTTCCAAGAATAGCTTGGAAAACAGAACAAGAGCCCCTTGGAGCAGGAACCACCCCCCGAGCTGTGGAGGGGCCATAGGCCTGTGGACAGGGAGCCTCTGCCAGAGCCCCTCTGCTCTTCCACACACAGTGGCCCACACACCATGGCTGTAGTGCCACCTGCAGTGGAGCCAATTCCACACAAGCTCACGCCTTCAGCCTTGGGAGGTCAAAGCTCCTGCTCTTTCCTTTCAGTTTCTCCCATAACAGGTAGAAGCAGAGAAGCCGCTGTGGTGCAGACAGGGGTGGCAGTTGAGCACTGCTTGACATTCCAAGCTCAGGTGACAGTGCAAGTGGATCGGGCTCTGTTCCCCGACAGAGTTTGGGAGGAGCTAAGAGTAAATCACAGATTAAATCCGCCTTTGGCCAAAAAACCCCAGTAACTCCATGGAGCTGCTCAGAGGCAGAAAATGAAGTAATTATTATCTGCGATTTTCAGACTGACCCAGACTCTAGTCATGAACAGGTAGATGCTGCTTTCCATTTAAGAAGCCTATTTTCCTGACAGAAACTATACACCTGATCTCATGAGCTCTTTTTCCACCATCATGATAATTTACACAATAGCAACATCCATTTCTAGGCCAACACAGAGCAAAAAGCAATTAAAGAAGCAGAGGTCAAACCAATTCCTTCAGCAGCTGCTCTTTACCGAGGGATGCATTTGGAAAAAGAAAGGCATCTTAAAAAGAAATTCTTTATAATAGAAATGCTGAAATATAGAAGAAAATTTGGTTCACTTATGTCCATTAAAAGGGTTGAATTCTTGAGGACAAGTTACATGATGTAAATAAAAAACATTTTCATTTTGATGCAGTGCTCCTAAATGATCCATATCAAACTGATGGGGGCCTTGGTGTCACGTGAAGCATTTATTTGGAGCAGGGGCCCATGTTCCCCACAGGGCTCCTGCACAGGAGGGGTGGCTGAGTGCCCCCCAGCCAGGTTGCCTGCTCCCAGCAGGGCTGTCAGGCACTGCACAGCCCAGAGGTGCTCCTCAGCAGGGCAGCGACTTCCAGGGATGTGAGGGCACTTGGAGCTCCAACTCTGGCTCCAGGTGCAACTCCAGCCTGAGCTTTCCTTCAGCTCCTACCAACCTCTGCCATATGAAACACTTTCTACCAGTCAACTGTTTTGCATGTCACTACATAATCAATCCACGAGGCTGCCTGGGTGGCATTAGCCCTGGCACCAGATCCAGCCAAAACGCCCTTTACCTTCCCCTTTGCCTCTACACTGAGACTTGCAAAATGCCTACCTGTGAAGAGCACGACTGCAAAGCATGTCATCTATGAGTTATGTGCAACAGTAAAATCTAAGCTGGCATTTCAGATACTAATTCATCCTTTGATTCAACATATTAGCAGCCTTGAAATGATTGAGAAAATTTCACAATCACAGAATATTATGAGTTGGAAGGGACCCACAAGGATCATCTAGTTCAACTCACCATCATTTCCTTAAGCTAACTTCAAGCTTATCAGTACCATTTATGTGATGGTGACAAGCTTGCACCTCACAGTGGAGGCCACAAAAGCTGTGTCTCCTGCAAAACCCTTTGCCAAATGTGCTCAGCAGTTACTCAGCAGTTAAGGCTGTGCTGCACGACCGAGTAAGGCTGCACAGCGCCTCTGCTGCTGCCTCTCTGGGAGTAACAGCAGAGGAATCTCAGCGAGTCGGAACAGCTGAGAGCTCCAGCACAACTAATGAACTCATCTTCAGTCACACACGTCATTACCTGCAACGCAATTAAAATAATTTAACTCAGAGTAAAGGAAAATACACGAAAACATTCCTAAGGCTGTACATGGGCAACTGAGTGGCAGTGTCTCCCTGAGGACACAGGGCTCACAAGACCATGTGGTCACTCTGGCAGAACCACAACCCTGTTAGCACGGACCCACCAACACTTCCCACTTCAGCCTCAGCACTCCACAAGGTCTCAGAAAGTGCCCCATTCCCACTCGGGCAGGCAGCGCTTCACCCCACCCTTGTCAGGCAGCAGACAGTACCCAAGAACCAGTGCTCAGCCCTTTCTGTGCAGAACTGCTGCCACCAGCCAGCAGGGGCTGAGCTGTCAGGTTCAGTAGGACTGAAAACTAATTCTGAACTGCTTGACATCAATATTGAAAAGCTATTTAGCACAGAGAGGTGCTGCAAGGAGCAGCAGCAGCTGGGTTAATGATGCACACTGAGAAGGTCACAGGTATGGACCAAATCCTGCCCCTTGCTCCCTGAGTGTGGCCCATCATATTTAGTAGAGAGGAGAGAAATGCACAGGAGAAGATGCCGTGGTTTCACATTTATCAGTTTAATTTCCATCAGCAGCTGATGTGAACATGAAACTCCCCTCCCAGCCTCTCCTCTGTGAGGCTGCTCCCTGCAACACCTGTACATGCCCAGACCCAGAGGAAACTGGAACTACTCGAGCACATGGCCAAATCCTGCCCACACAGAGACCCAGCACAACTCCAGCACAGCAGTGGCTCCATGAGGGAGAATGCCACCACACCAAGAAATTCCCTTTGGAAAATCATTTTCCTCTTGCAAGGGTGGCCCCTGTCCTCTGGCTGGGGCACTCAGGGAAGGGGATCCTGCAGATGCACCCCGAGCCAGGCATTTAGCTAAGCAGGAGGGAGAGGAAAGTCCTGCAGAAGACAGCAGGGACTCATGGTACAGGGAAAGTGCAGATGCACAAGTGTGTCTCGCAGAGATCTCAAGGGCACGCAGGAATGACACCTCCTGAAATTACCTCATCAGGAGAAACTGGAATAATGGGCTGGATGCATCCATCACAACAGCCCGGAGGATAATGAAAAGGCATAGCTGCAGCTGGCTTTTTCCACCTCCAATTCATCTTTTCTTTTTTAAATTGCATCTTAATCCTCTGCACTACAAGCCCCGGATCCAACAAAGCACATGGATGGTTTAATGTATATTTACACACCTCACTCAAAGAGGCTCCAGCACCAATGCTGTACCACACCTGCCAACAAAGGCAGGGATGGCCATGAGGGAGAGGCAACCTCTGCCTGCACCATCATCCCTCTCCTCTGATGGCCACAGGGCTGGGCATAGGCTTGTCATTTCCAGATATTGCTCTGCCACCCACAGTGGTTCCTGCCACCGAGACTTTTCTTTATTTGATACAGAGGAAGATTATGGCCTTGTGAGACATTTGAACAATTTGTTTCACCACAGATGAGCCAAACAAGATGAAGTGCAGAGGTCAGGAGAGGCATGACACTGCTTAAATTAAGGCTTGGTAAAAGCATCACTGCACTGCACTGATCAGCCTGTAAAGAAAAAGGTTTGCTCCTTTTTTTAGGAGTTGCCCAAAATTCCAGAGAATACCAGGACAAGCAATTTCTGCCACATCTGATGCGGTACATTTATTAACTAAGGCCATTTAAAGGACCTAATTTTGCCTTCTAAGCAAGCAACAGATTGGCTCAGGAAGCATCAGCATCTTTTTGCTCTCACCAGGATTAATGGTGTTTCACTCCTCCTCGTTAAAGAAGCCAGGGTACTGCAAAAAGCCAAATCCATCCACAGAGCCTCTTCCCTGATCCCCCCAGCCAGGACTGGGACTACAGAATTCCACTCTGCGCCTCCAACCAACCCTTGCTCCCTGCTCTGCTGTCACCTGCCCCACGCTGACAAACAGCATCTGTCATGGACAGGGACATTGTCAATTCCCCACAGATGGGGACCAAGAATGGAGAGCAATGGGAATCTGCCTCCTCCCAAAGGGGATTTGGAGCCCTTGCACTCTGCAGAGTGGAGCTGCCAGGCAGGGCAGCTTTCAGGAGGCCAGAGTCTCCCCCTTCTAGCACATCTCTCCCAGCACCCCAAGTGCAGGTGACCTCATGAAACCTGCTGGGCCACCTCACGTGGCCACAGGACCTGGAGCAAGGCCTGGGATGGTGGGAGGTGCCAGCACGCTGCTCTCCTGAGACCTGACCATGGACCATATGGTGTCTGCTGCATAAATGCATCAAGTGTTTTATAACGCCAGACACAAAGGCCAAATTCTGATCTAAATTAAACAGGTACAAATCCCCAGAAAACCCAGTGCTGACATCAGTGGGTTTTTTCCATTTTTCCTCCTTTGGCTGAGATAGGATTACACAGGTTTAAGCAAGGATTAGATTTCGCTTCTGAGCTCTAGATATGGGAAATATACAGGCAGTCCAATACTTTAGAAAGTCATATCTAATAGACAACAAGAAACAATTTTCTAGCACCAAGTTGTCTAATGATCCATCCATCTAAGAGATGTTATGGTGCCCAAGTTGGGAGTGTTTCAAAAGAGAAATCACTTCTTTCTCCTACATTCCAACATGGGAAAAAAAACCCCCAGTTTAATTTGAGAAATTTAATTTCTCACATATTAGACAAGACTTTTCCCCCATATATGTCTGCAAAAGACAAAGTGCCTGTACATTTGTCAGGGGTGTTTTTCTGCGGCAAAAAAAAAGCAAAAGGAGAAAGGGGAGATGAGAATCTCAGTAAGTCAAAACATAAGTGTGTGATGACTCCAGACACATGGTTGTTTCTATCCCTGCAAACAGGCATCTAAAAATGATGCAGGCATCTCAAGGTCATGCTTCTACACAGCCAGCAAAATCAAAATTCAGATATATTTTGGGGGAAATCGAGGACAAAAGCATTATCAACTTTCAACCTGCTCAGCTAATTGGGACATTTGGAAATCAGCCTGTTAATTAAAAAAATACCACTGAAAAGCCTTTCTATCTCTGTATTGTAATGCCATGAAAGGAAGGAATATGCCCAAAGAGATAGTATTGCTTCAAAAAGAAAGTATTTCAGGGAAAGCAAACCACTTTGTAGAACTGCATAATTACTAATATATACCAACAATTACTTTTTTCCCCCCCCTTCAAAAACACGAACTTCATTAATTGGTCCCTACATTTTCCTAAAGGGAAAGGGATAATGAACCAACAGAGGCACCAGGTATATTGCTGTTGAACAGCAATCCGTTATCTTAATCAAGTACTGCCTATTAACTGAAAGTTAATTAGAGCCCTGGGATAAACCATCAAAGTTATCTGGGGGTCTGAAGACACGTGTTGTTACAGCACTTGGGGCACAAAGGCAGTAGATGGCATTGCCAGGGTCCCTCTGCAGTGGCCATTGAAACCAGGGGTATAGGTCTGCAAAGTCTCAATGCTCCCTCAGGAACAAAAGTACTTAAAATGGAAAAATTGTTTCTAAATTGTTATAGAAAACAGATATATAGTCAATTTTTCTTTTTATATTTAAAAGTGAGCAGAATCGCATAAAATCCTACCAATGGTTCAGAACAGAGTGCATCCATGAGCTGCACCCTCAGCCAGTACTGAGTGAAGATCTCAACAGCTGTCACACACATACCCAGGTCACTCTCTCCATCAACAGGCAAACCCTGACCCAGCCTGCTTCCCTCCCTCAGGCAGAGCATCCTGCCCTGCTGGAGCCATTGTCAACTTCTACACAGGAACGGTGCAGTGGGATGCACCCCAACACCACTTCCATCAGATGCCATCAGCCCCAGTGCGGTCCTAGCTCCAGCTACCCTCTCCACCAGGTCGGATGGCAAAGCAGGTTTTCCCTCTGCAATTGCACAGACAGTTCTCAGAGCATTAAAATGATCTCTTCCTCTTTGGGGACTCTGGTCTCTCCACAAGCCTCAAAGATCCTGTAATGTAAACATGTACAAGAGTTTATTTAAATGTAGAAAGACACACACAGTCACCACAAGGACCTTGGGGAGATAAATATTCCCTAACTGTGACTGCTGAAGGTTGCCTTTTTCATGGTAAGTGATCAAAAGATGTTAACGAGTCACCGAAATGCAGTTTGCCTTGGAGTGCTGATGGTTTTTATTGGGCCATCTGGGCTTTACTGCAATGCAAACAGCATTACTGATGATTGTTATTAACAACATTATAATCATTAACAAAATACTACAGAGCTCAGATTTCAGGTGTTGTCTACTCTCCTGCTGCACAGCCCAGGACTTCTGAGGGTTAGGCTGGGATTCACAGGACAGCCTGCCCACAATCCAGCAGCGAGGACAGTTTCTAGGCACCCAGCATCCAGCCCTCCTGAGCATGGAGTCTGCAGTCCTTTTTAATTCTTGGAAATGCCAGCTGACAGCCCTGCTGCCAGGGCCAAACCCCACCTCCCCCCTACCATCAGACAAAGAGTAAGTAAGAGCTTTGCTCACAGCTACACATGGTTAGGAGAACACCTGCCTTTCACTGCCTACCCCATTTCTCTTCAGGAGGCGAGCCCATGACCTGCCTACATTCAAGCAGAAGATGGCACATGGAAGATGTACACCAAGTTGCCAAAAAAAACCCAGAAAGTGGAAGAAAGAACCACTCGAAAGAGTGCAGTTCTGTTACAGTACGTATGGCTGCTTATTACCTAGACAACATGTTTGATAGAATAAATGAAAATCAAACATCTCCACCAGCTGTTGCCTTACTCATCATCTTGGGTTTTTTTGTCAGGACATTAGACTTGTTATGACTATCAGTGGCTTTCATGGTTTCAGACTCTTGGTGAGCAGCTGTGAACACACAATACTTGCAGCAGTAATTCTGACCCTGGATAACTCTTCCTGGAGAGGACATTTCCACCTGAGCTCATCCCACCTCATTTTAGGCACGAAACTGGGACATGTGAGTTAGTGACAGCTCCAGTAAGTGTTTGAGGTAGGAACACAGGGGAAGGCAGAAAGACAGCTTGTATTATGTGGAAGGAGAAGCCTTTTGGTCTGTAAATGCCAATAATTTAGAGTATTGAATTCTTATATGCCTAAGAAGGAGGAAAGATCAAAGAACCAGTCCAGTCACCACCTCAGGTAATGTCAAGCTCTTCCTATGTACCCCATCTTGGAGGCACCCATTGCACCTCTCCAAATCCACCTGAGCCTCAACACAAAGTCTGGTCTGGAGTCCAGCTCTCCAGGGTACCACCAGGAAAGCAGGAAGCACTGCCTGCACACACAATCCTTGCTAAATCACAGCAAGTCAGTGGAGAAATCCTTACTATAGTGCACTAAACCCAGACAGTTTGATTCAAGATGTGCAAGAGAAAAACACACAGGGGAAAAAAAATTAATCTTACTTTGTCTGGATAATGCCTTATTTGCAGTGTGGTACCAGCCCCACCAGGAGCTCCAGCTGATGGGAACTGGCATGGTTCCATGGCTTTCCAGTGAAGCCAAGCCAATGTAAAGACAGCTGCAGACTGGGTCCAAAATATGACGCCACAAAAAAGGTTCCTTTAAATTATTGAAGACATATTCACTTCTGGCTCCCATGACTGCTTTTACAGCTCTCTCTCTCCATTCAAAGCATCATCACCCACGCGTCAAGCAGGATTATTTTCCTTTTCAATTGGACTTTGACTCAACAGCAAATTTAATTAACTGACCTAATGGACTAGAGCTGTGGATTGAAAAAGAAATAAAAAATAACTCCCAAGAAAACACACAACAGAAAGAAACACCACTGCAGGGGAAAAACCCCAACCAAGAAACAAACAAAACCAACATAAAAACACCCAACACACACAAGTTAAAAAAAACAAAACAAAACTTTGTCCCTGCTAAGTAGTGAGGCAGAATAAAACGATCCTTACATTGCAAGGTACAGCTTCTCCATGCTGCCAACCATGATTTCTTCTTGATTTTCTAACAGAATATCCCAAAGCCTTTTACAAGCCCTTAAGCTGTGCAATACCCAACCATGCCACAAAGGAGCTCTATGAGCAACACTACCAGCCCCATCCCAGAAATTCAGCTAAAACACAACAACGTGACCAGTGTCCCCGGATTCCGCTTTATATTGGCTACACAGTCCGTACATCTCGCACAAGAGTGTCCCAAGCACAGCAGGAGCAGCCAGCCCAAGGACATCCACAGCAGAGCCAGCCCACACTTTGTGTCACCCAGGAAAACCCAGCCCCACTGCTCTTCCAAACACGTCTGCACGTTCCTTCCCAGCTTTGGAGCTGCTGGAGACAGTTCTGGCCTGGGATTATTTATTGCAACATTCAAGGCAAGCAATATGTCACTTTGAAAGTAAAGCACCACTTACAAGGCTCACCGCTGAAATCCTACTGCATGATGTAGGATGATAAATCTGCCAAATTCCCATGGGCTTATTTATGAATGCATCCCTTTTCACAGAAGAATATAATCAGAAATCCACTCATTAATACTAACTTCACCCAATGTGGCAAGGAGAAGCACATTCCTCTCACCCCCCTGCACAGAGCTGCTACTCTGTTTGCCTTTCCTGCTACTACTAGGAAAAGGGGAAACCAAAGAATGGAGTGTTTCCCATCTGTCACAAGATCACCTGACAGAAGCTTCTAAGAACAAATTCATCACTGCACATGCAAGGTACAGTCAGGGTAACATGCATGCAAAGCAGTGATTAACTACAGATGTTTTGCTGAGGAAACTTCTGAGTATAAAGGGCAAAATTTAAATGGCTGATCAACATCACTTTTGTTCTAACATGTTTGGAAACAAACTCAAGGGTTGGAATTAGCCTTTTTGTACCAGCTTTGTACTATCTGCCATGTAAAAAGTAGAATTAAAAAATACTTCAAAATACATCATTTCAGAAGCAGATTCCTTTATCTTCATCAAAAAATGGTGAGTAATGGGTGGAAAGTTGCCAAAAAACGTGTTTGTGAAGCATGAGAGCCCAGTGTGGTAGAACAGCATGGGTGCCACCACCCAGTCCCTCTGATCCTTCAGATGGCACAAAGATCTGACCATGCTCCTGACGGTGCCCAAGCTCCACAGCTCCATAGGCTGGCTGAGGTCACAGCATGGGAGAGAAACCCACCCTTCATGGGGGTCCCTGCAGCCCTGCTCAAGGTCTCGATGCTGGGACATGGCAGAGAATGTCACCAACCCCAGCACATCCCTTGCTCAGTGTGGCTGCCCAACCAGTGACCCTCCCTGTGCTCTGAACCCCTGCTCCCAGCAGCACCCCGACTGCCAGGCTCTGCTGCCTGTTTTCATGCATTGAGAAACAAAAATATGAGATTCAGAAATTGTTTAAAAATAAGAAATCCTATCCCAGACAAGCATCTCCAGGACTGACAAAGCTCTCAAGTGGGGTCAGCTCTGGGACTGCTCCTGGCCCACAGCCTGGGTGGTTTGTGTGTGGGCTCACCTCAGCTGTGCCATGCAGGGCTTTGCACCGAATCCCAGCCCTTTAGAAATGAAGGCATGAACAAACCTGCTTGCAGAATAGGTGAGGTCAATGTGAAACACCTCCAGCTGCATCATCTCACCAGCAAACCATGTCCAGTACCAGAAGTTATCTTTGACAGTGCCTGGGCTCTGGCATCATTCACTACTGCCCTCTCATTCTTCTGATTTTTGACTCTATGCCCAAGTTGGCTGTCACTTAGAAGTGCAATTAATGCTGCTCCTCTTCCTCTGCACAAAAGCATTCCGAATGGCACCAATTAAGCACAGGACTGACACGGTGCACTCCCAGCCAGCTCCAGCTCTTGGGTGGCAATGCTGGAACAGCTTCTGCAGAGGACAGAGTGCTAATTAATCTTCCCTGGAGACCTCAGAGATGGCCAGAGACTACTGGGACAAACACTGTCCTGCACAGGTTTATCTGCACACCACAACTGCTGCTTTGCTCACCTCAGAGCCAACCACCACCATGCTGAGCCAGTACCACCACCACAATTACCTGTGAACACCAGGCTGGCATTCTCCAGCTCTTCCTGTGGAACCTTGAAGCTGAAGGACTCATTGTAGAAGGGATCTATCGTGCCCCGCATGCAGGAGGTCTTCTTGGTTTTTGTTAATTTTAATCCATGAACAAGCTGAATTTTCACAAAGGGATCTGGCAAAAAGCACACAGCACAGGCTCTGTATTACAGGCATCATGAGTCAGTACCCTTGTTCGTGAAGGTGGGGCACTGCAGGGACGGACCATGCCGAGAAACAGCCTTTGGAAGTGGCTGGGACTTGTACGCCCGCACTGCTCCCAGAGATTTGCAGTGCAGACAAAAGTCAGGCATTAAAAACAGTCCCTGCCAAAACCACAGTTAATGACAGCCTTGACAGAGACTAAGCATACTGTTCTTTTTGGAAAATGCCAATATTTTGGCAGCAGCAGTTGTTGGGGCAGGGAACATGAGCAAAACACCTGAGGACACATGCAGGAAGCAGTTGCTCACCAGCAGACTCAGAGCCAGCAGGGAGCGATGCCCATGGGCTGCCCTACAGAACACAAGGGGGGGAATATTAAAGCTCCTGATTCCTCACCTCATCCTGGTACAGAGATGTTTACTTTAAATGGCAAAGGTATTCACACCCTCTGCTGTATCTCATGGTAAGCGCTCCAAATACTTTCATTATTCTTGGTTATACATATAAAGACAAATATCCAGAGCCTTGTATTAATAGGAACTGAGCATCCAAATCCCCCTGGGACTCCCACAAATTGCAGCCTCACCACTGATCTGCTTTAAAGGCACACAAGCTGTGCATGAGTAATGTGAGAAATGCATTGCCCTTTACCTGAACCTTGGCTCATGTCTGTCTGCAGAAGCTGTTTTGCTCTAATGATGTCCACATTCAGTCTTCCTGCACTGGGTAGATAGTTTAGTGACAACAGCAGCTCCCCTAGCTCCACTTCATTCTGTAGGGAAAAGAGAATGTGGAAATTTAGAACAGAGCTCAGAGAGGAAGGGAAGAGAAGGAAGTGAAATTAAGTAAATTCCATTTGTCTAAGTGCCTGAAAAATAAATTTTAGTTATGCTCTGAACTGCAACCAAGAACCATCTGGTTGTACCTCATCCTAAGCAGAAACAAGAAAAAATACTTTGTATCCCCAAATGAAGAAAATTCTTTAATCACTGATCTTTCATGATTCCTTTACAGCAGCCACACAAAGAGGACCTAAACGGAGGCAGCAACACAAGGTCAGCAGTTTCTACCTGCTCCATTTTGAATGGTGCCAGGTGGTTCTGATCTTACCAATGTGCAGAACACAATCCCACTGGAGAAGACGTTCTCTTTACTTCACAGCCCCCAAGGACCACAGGAGCCACTCGGGAAGTTCATGCATACAGTGGTTAATCCATTCCCTGGGTCATATGAGAGCAGTTCAGAGGAGACATTCCCTCAGCATCCAGCCATCTACCCAGAGACCACAGCACAGCCTCCCTGTGCCCTTGCTGTTCATCAGGCTGCACCATGGCCACAGCTCTGCATCAATAGAGCTGTGCAGCCATTATTTCCTTTCCTTCTACTTCATGATGCTTAAAACTAGTAATTAAAGAGCTGGAGAGCTGACATCACTGCTCCTTAGATGTGACGGCCTAAAATAATCTCTCCCTCACAAGACCTGGCTCTAGATGCTCTTGTTGTCAGATGCAAAATATACACACTGAAACAACTCTGGAGACTGGAAACACACCAGCCAGTCCAGGCAGGGCATCAATCCATCTGCCTTGTCTCAGGTCCATGGAGGAGTGCAGAGCTAGTTCTTCATCCCAAACAGTCAAACAGTTCAAAACCAAACTAGATCAGGTGGCCACAGTCCACTCCCAAGAGGAAAAGGAGCAGCAGTGGTATTGCAATCATAACAAAAGGCTTAAATATCTTTACTGATGGCCCAAATATTAGATTACAGAAACCAGAGACTAAATGGCTGGATCGACAATAAAGTAAAAAGCTCTGAGACACAGTTACAGTCTGGACTGACCCAAGGAATCAGGTTCATCAACAGATGGAGCAAGCACATGAGCACAATCCCTGGCGAAGACATGAATGGCTGGTGGAAATTGAGGCTGGGCTGCAGGGAAATCCAAGCAGTTCAGAGCTATTCAGCTGCAAGTGGAAAAGCACAATTTCTGCTGGGTGCAGATAAATCAGAAGGCTCAGACCAAACCCAAGGTGGCTCTCAGTGAAAAGCCCCTTCAAGAAAAGCCCCATGGTCTGCCAAGAGCAGCACAGCACCTCCTCCCTGGCTTGCCAGGAGTCTCAAACAGCTCCAGCAAAGGCAGTGAGATGCCTTCCCACATGGCATGCAGGAGAGGCTGGCATGTTGAGGAAGTCCTGCAACCTCTGATGCTACAATACACTTCCATTTAATTCAGTAACACTTTTTTTGGCTTGCCACTGAAAATATGTCAATAGGCTGCCTGATTTCACATCACAGGTGTCTGTGTTTCAGGAGCTGGCAAAGCAGCCCCTCTGTGTTTGACCCCACACATTTACAAAGGCAAAGGACAAGGACAAGGGTCAGGGAAGCACCATGTGGGGAGAAGGGCAAAGGCTGCAAGTAGAGAAGCATCCTGATTCAGCCCCAGGGCACAAAGTGTGGACCCACACCACAAATGCTAAGGCAAGCCCGAATGTCCTCCTCGCATGCTCCACTGCCACAGAAGCCAACTCCAGAGCCAAGCTGGCCACATCCATGCCATGTTGGCCCACCTTCTGTCTGACCTTCTCCACAGACCCTCGGCCACAGAAAAGTATCTGATTTCTTACCCCAAGCTCCTTTTGAAACAGCATCTTGTGGATCACATTACGTGGCAGTCAGTATGTGACTACACAGCACACTCACATTTACCACATGCATTTTGTTCCATTGTTGCACTATTTTTGCTTCATCACAAAGGCACCCCTCTTCTGTAAACCTGAGCCAACTCCCATATCACAGTGCTGTTCAAAATATGGTATTATAATGTCCTTCCATCAGAAAACCATTCCGCAATGCAAGTCTGACCCAACAGGCACGTGATACTCACAACTTTGTGAGGTGAAGCTACACCTGCATACCCTGTGGTGCCCAATGCTTGCATCAATCTAACATGAGGATCTGAGTCTCACATCCAAGGTGATTTAAACACCATTTATTTAATTTAAATGATCATATTTGGTTTTATTTTCCAAAACAATGTTCCTCTCAGGTCTGTGGCTGGAACAGCCTGCAGACATGTTTATCATCAAGAACAGTTGGTGACTTCTAAATCTATTCCGAGGACAGTAGAGAAGCATCACAGTGCTCACAACAGGAGCCAGGTGGCCCTTGACCCCAGCTCATTTTTTATAACCTATCAACAACATTTTTAACAGACCAAATCCTACTTCCACTTGAACTCACTGCTCGTCAGGTTCCATGAAGGCTTTAAATCCTAGAAATTCACGTGCATTGGACAGTGCAAATTAGGAAATTAATCAGTGTTGTTATTACCTGCTGGGAAGAGACAAATAGCTCCAGCAACAAATACCAAACTTCTGGCACAGTCAGGTGACAGGCTGGTATGAGGCAGGGATGTAGAACCTCTTAAGTCACCTCAGGCTTAGAGTGCCGCAAATTTGCATTAAAATTTGGGGCAATTGCTTCTGGAGTCATCCACCGACAGAACCCGCTGACTTTATCCAAGAACTGCAGGAACTAAGTGGTTTCCTTGGGCCTGGGAGGAGCAGTGAAGCTCTGTAAGGCAAGGCAGATGTCCATGCTTCCAATTCACTTGCATTTATGCCCCACAAAAACCCCAAAAAACAAAGAAACCCCTGTGTTGTGCACCCACCAAGGCACAAGCAGAAGAATGAGGGATCGACCCCAACCTGAGCCCTCCCCAGCACCGTGTCCTGTCACCCCTGCAGAAGTTATGGAAGAAGCTGCAATCACTACACGGCTGCCTAACCCACCAGCCTTCTATAGGTAAAGTTCGGACCTAATTTTCCATGGGACCTAACCTAATAGGGATATTGGTACATCTAGAAAAATCTTTTTGGCTACCTGGGCTTAAATTTGGGTAAGGCAAGGTATAAAATGCTGTATTCTGTGTGATCCACTTACGACAGCAGACAGTCACCTGCTTTAATGAGTCTCAGGTCAAGACTGATCTCCCAAATCTCTACAGCACCTTCCACCCCTTCCTGCTTTTCAAGCCTGCCCATATTTCTGTCAATTATTTTAAGGGAAGGAAAATGCAGCCCCCACCTCCACAACAGCCACGGCAGGATGGGTGTGCTCAGAGCCAGCAGGGAAGAGCAGCCCCACTGCAGGCAGAGCACCAGCAGCGTTTGCAGCAGTGACAGAAGGTGTTTTGGGAAGGAAGCCCAGATCCCCGGACACCTCACCTCCCTGGACAAGTGACTCAGCCTTTTCAAGGCACTTAATTCCAGCAGCCAACCGCCTCTGATATTATAAATATATTATTTCTAGCTTAGCCACGGGGATCTGGGAAACGTGCTTGAAATCCTCCCACGGTGCCTGAGGGGATGTCAGGCACTGGAGAAAACAACCAGTGGCCGACAGTCACCACACTTTCCTCCCCTGCCTGCACAGCGCTGCACCACCATCGCCTGCCCTCAGCAAAGCAGCAAAGGATTCAGGCGCTGCTCTAAGAAGCAGGAGGTACAAGACAAACGTCCTGAGCCAGGGCACAGAAGCATGGCTCTGGTTCTGTCACACACTGGAGTGTCCCCAAACCTCAGAGCCATGTAGGGGCTGAGCTGAGGAGAGGGATGCGAGTTCATGCATGAGAGGTGCCATCGGCATGCTCTTCACTGTAGGGCAAGGAAGTGCCTGGATTTTAGGTTTCCTAGGTCTTTCCATCAGGAAACTGAAATGCTGTTGGTTTTGCCTTCACTATTTGCTCCCAGAAGGCAGCGAGCAGAGGTGCGCCCTCGCTAAGGCACCATTTCAGTTGCCATTATTATGCTGATGACGTGCTGATTTCTGCCGAGATCCCAGATGACCCTGGAAAAGCAATTTCCTGTTTGATGAGATGCCGGAGTGACACCAAGTCTGGGATGTCTGAGACTCTCCCGAAGCTCTGATTAACATTTCACTCCTGGCTGTTCCTCTCCACAGCTGTATTACACAGCCAGGTTGGATTTGCAGCCTTGGGCTCACCTGTGATCCAGAACTTTCTGCAGTTACTGTCTGGGTTGAACCCAGAAATTTTGAAGCAGAATGTAGGGCTTTTTTTTTTTCTTTTCTGTCATCTCTGAAACACAAGGAGGCTCCCTGAAAGGAAGATGAGCTTTTAATTAATGCCATTTGCACATCTTGTTTTGGACCAGGGTAATTCCTTCCTCACAGCCCCACAGCAAAATTCTGCAGCTGAAACCCTCCCCGGTTCCCAATGGGAACCAGAGCACATTACATCAGCACAGACATCTATGCAACGCTCCTAATGAAGTTTCAGATTGATTTTCCTCCTCAAGGTTATCTGTGATGATACCTCCAGGCACATTAAGAAACTGATGGTTTAGAACAGTTTGCTCTAACAGGCTTTCTACAGCATCCTGTGACACGCAGCCATCATTTTAGGAAGGTTGAGCTATTAAGCATCAGAACCTGAAAAAATATACTTACAAATGGATAAGAACAGTGTTTACTATGTAACAGACACTGAATGAATGAATGTTGAAAAGAGTCACAAAATCTCTTCTGAAGTCTAACTGTCTTTGCATCACATTGGATGGCTGTAAGAAAGCCTCTGCTGTGCAAAAAACTTCAGGAAGAAGATCTCCTATGGAGAGGTCCTGCCCACAACTCCCACCAACCCCTCCTCTGGGCTTCTCTCAGCAAAATACATCCCACAGCATCCCAGTTCTCTGCAGAAAGGGCAAGGAGCGAACAGCACTGAGGGGAAGAGGTGAAGTTATGCAGATGATAGCTGGAAGCAGAATAGATAAATAATGATAATGAAAAAACACTAAAGAAAAAAAAATAATCAGAGATTAAGTTTTAAAGACTGAAAAAAGAAAGGGGAAAAAACCCCACTGAAATGGAAATGGGGAAAAATAAAGACAGAGTGAAAGATGGCAGAATGTCGTAAGACAAAATATGAAAACAAACCATAGGCTAAGAGCTAAAAACGTTATCATGACAGACAAGCATCCATCATGGCATCCTGTCACAGTTCCCACAACTCCAGTGACCTGCAGGGTTAGGGGTATCCTGCCCTCTGCCAGGCACCTCCCAGAGCACCTCCCACAATGGCCACAGGTAAACTGGCTGGTTGATTTTAACATCCTGCTGATGAGCAAGCTTGCCCCAACGTAACCAATCCATGTTCATCATCATTGATTCTCCATCATTCCTTAAAGCTTTTGGACTGCTAAAAAGAAAAAAAAAAAGAGAAAAAGGAAAAAAAAACCCTGACAACATTTCCTTTCATGTTTAATTTCCCATGACTGTCACAAACATGCACCCCCACTCCACACTGATGCACACAGCCTTGAGCCAGCTGTTGTGCCAACTCTCTGAACCAGATGAAAGACATCAACACAGTTCCCCAAGGATGGCTCCTTCTCTGGGTTGCAATGGATAAACCAAAGAACACGGGCATTAAGAGCACACGCAGTACATGCACAACTGGGGGCCTCCAAGCCACACGCCAGAACCACCTGGCACAGCAGATTCCACGTAGCAGCCAAGAGGAATGTTCTGAAATGAGTCATTACCTGAACTTCAAATTCCTTTCTCCCTTTTCCTTCCCAACCAAGGCATGGTAAGAACAACAGTGCAATATTTGTAGGCTTATCCCTGAGATGGAAACCAAAAATTGCAGAGAGCCGCTATGGCAAAGCCACTCTGTTTACAGAGCACATACCATCTTGAACATAACAACTGACAGGTCATTCTAGTGCGCTTGTAGTAAGAAGTCAAAAAAGCAAGTCCAATATATACTCCCCCTACTATAAAAACGGCTTAATTTGAGGGAAGGAGGAATTTCATCCTATTTTCCCACGAAAACTAGGCAATTTTTTTTTCTTACGCAGAATGATCTCCAAGCTCTCATTACTGCTGGTCTAAAACATTTATTCCTGCCCACTCAAATCTGCCAAAAGAGAAATGAATCATATGTCAATAAAACTTGGGGTCCTGAACATGTGCTTCAGAATTAGTTTTAGCGGTGAAATGTGTGAATCTGAGCCCAACTACAGCAAGGCCTGCCAACTTCATTCATGGTAATTAAGCAAAGCCACACATTTCAGGGGATATTTAAGGAGTGCAGAGTGTTCCTATGGGGACTGGACTCAAGAGCCTTTCCACGAGCAGCGACTGTGCTTTAGAAAGGCATTAATTACCCTGCAAGAAAAAGCCTCCCAGAACTACCAAAGATAAAGAATTTGGCAATACCTGCACTGACATTTTCTACGAGGAGTAAGTCCTTCTGCTTAGCTGCTGGCTGTGATGATACATGGGGTGACAGCTCCCCCACTGCCTCCGCTCTGGACTCAATCCCCCCTAAGTGCTGAAAGCGTGATTCAAACTCTGAGCATTCATGTGCAGGTACAGTCTTCTGCCTGAGGCTTGACATCGAGTAGTTTATTGCACTGATTCTTTAGGCTGAAAGGACAGCCTGTACTCAGGTTCTCTGACCACCAATCCCTGACATAATGAGCAGAGCAATGCTCCACTGCCCGCCGCCTTACACCCAAGGTAAGTTCTTGGGTTGTTCATTCACAAGCAACTCCATGAGTTGGTAATGAAGATATTCCTGCATTAATGACAGAGGGGTTTCATCCACTGAGGAGCTGCACTTCCCATCCACAGGCCTAAGGAGCTTATCTCAGTCCAGCTGCAGTGAAGTCAGTGGAGCAGTTGACTGTAGAAACTCAACAATGCCTCACTTGGGAGATGCTCACGGTCCCTGCTGACAATGCGCACACCAAAAGATTCCTGGCATTTCCCACCTTCTTCAGCTCCCGGGTGTTGGCACAGTCCTGTACTAAGGCAGTGTTCCAGCTCGGGGCGTGATGGGGTTCAGTGTGATGGTGGGACAAGGACTCGCCACCTGACTTTATCAGCACACTCTATGCCAAGGGAGTCAGCAAGTGCAAAACAGATGTTCTCCTTAGCTGACACCATTTGGCCACTTTCTCTGCTCTTCCACAAACCCTGCCGCCCTCCCACTCCCACCAGTATGAAAACATCTTCCACAGCTCCTGCCATCTGTTTTTCCTTTTCTTCATCTTTTCCTCCCTTTCTCCAACTCATGATGGTTCTGTCAATAAAGTTCAGTTAAAAAAAAAAAGAAAAATTCATGTAATTTGTGTCTTTCATCCTTACATATCATGTCTATGACTGTCTGTTTCTCTCCCTCCTGTTATTCATTTTCCAAGCACCTGCTTCAGCATTTTCTCCAACACAATTTTTTTCACTGTGGGGGTGCTGCCAGCTGCTGCTCCATGTCACAGCCCCGGGGCAGCCAACCCACACTGGCAAATTTTCCTCGACTAACGATCAGAACTGCACCACAGTGGCTTTGTGTTGCTCTTCATAATCCAAGGACACCTGCTGCAAAATAAAATTCTATTGCACGTATAATTTTTTTTGTCGCCATCTATCACAATCTCACAACACAAAGCACACTTCAGCAGGCTCAGGTTCAATCCAGTAGGAAACTGATAAAGGCTGTCTGTCCCTCAGCTAATCAAGCAAAAAAGTGAGAAGTATAAAAAAAATTGTCAACATGTCAAATCTATCATGCCGCAGGCAGCAAATTCCAACTAGTCAAAAAAAACCCCTCACAAATTTCTAGCACAAGCACCACTGTTAACAACAGACATTAAAATGTATTTTTTTCAAAGTTAAAAGATCTGTTGTTTTACTTCTTCCAGGATTTATTTTAAACCTTTGATCAATGAATTTAGCCTTAATCATCACTAAGATGAAATATACCCTAGTCAATGAAACTTAACAATCTTATAATCGAGGTAACACAGGAAGATGATACCAAACATCCCCCTGGATGTTCTGTACAAGCACTGTTGTTCCCTTTGCAGTAGCAGTCTGCCAACTGAGGTAAAAAGAACAACGAGGTATGGAAGCACCGAAACAAGGCACTTTACTAATCAAGGTGTGAAGGACTTTTTGCTTAAGTATTTCCAATGCACAGGAAGGAAACAAGTGCAAAAGGCTTAAATGTTAGGCCTGCCCATTCAAATGGGAATTTTCTCTTTCTCCTCCCTTTCATAAATATCAAAAATGCCAACTTCTGCATAAATAATTTATCTTGAATGCTGGTGAAGTAAACAGCACTGCTGAAAACAGGAGTAGCTTTCAATGAAACTTTGGAGGGGGAGGAAAGGAAGAGCCAGCTCTGAGCCTGGCACACAAGGCAGAGATGAACTTGCCTAATCAAGGTCTGTATTAGCTGTGGAATGAGTCCATATTACTCATAGAGAGATACATAATAGAGAGAAGCGTTTATCACACAAAAGTAAGATGCAGCAGAGAGAAGCAAATTGCATGGGGAGAATCATAGGAGAATAACAGGATGAAAAGAGGAGAGTTCTGTCCTCAGATACACAACACAGAGCCCATGATGAACTGCTAACACAAACAACAAAAACAAACCACCAAACCCAAAATTGTTGCAGGCATTTGTAATTTGTATCATTTGTAATGATTTACTGCTCATCTCATCTAATACCTATGGCTATGCCACCCTTTTGTGAACACATAAAAATCAAAGAAAATGTGAATCATCGAACTTCATACAGCATTTGATTCAGCAAAGGCACTAAAACTTAGAAATTGCAATTCCAGAGCTGGCAAGGAACTGGGACAGGCAACCTTGTTATACCAACCTTGTGTGAAACTCATGTCCATAGCACACATGTTGGAGAAGCTGCTCACACTACACTCTTCACTTGGCTCTTTATAAGGTTCTGTGCCTTTAGCCATGTGAGTGCGAAAGTTTGAGGTAAATTGGGGGCTGAACCAAAAAAAAAACACCCACCAGAGGCTCTCCCAGGGCTGGAACAACCCCCCACAGGAGCCCTTCTCAAGCTTTATATACTGCAGCTGTGGGAGAGAGAGTTAACAAGCCCAAAGGCTCTGCAGCTGTGACCTGGGTATTCCAGGGGTATTGCTGGAAATTTCCTCGTAGACCAAAGCCAAAGCACAAAGATATGGAATATATATATACACAAGGGAATCAGCCTAGGATAGTGGGTGATACTGCAAATTCGGTAGCTAACCACCATTCCTGGTTGCAAAGCTCAGATCTTTCCACTGAATAACCCTTTACCCATTTGTTTTCCTGAGAACAGAAGTGGAAGCACACAGACCCTCTCTATCTCCTCATCCATCCTACCGGATGGTCAACTCAAGTATAAAATGCATACAACATGCCAATTGCATCAGACAAATACTTATAGCAAGTTCAGTTCCTTCAGGGATGTGACGAAAATAAATCTACAATTCCTGTGCAAATTTTTGTTCATGCATTATGCCACAAGTTGTAGAGATTTTGTCTTCTACACACTTTATTGACTCAAATATGTAATTACTGAACTGGCATCAGTGGTTCCCTTCACGACCTCAGAGCACAGTCACATTAACAACCACAGGAACGACCTGGGTGGGACAGTGTCACAGCAGTGCCTGGGAACGGATGCAGGTCACTGCAATGACAAGAAACATCTTCCCAAAGGTGCAGACTTCCAAAGCACTTTTGAGTTTCCTCATTTAACTGACATAGGATCTCTGGTCATGCCATCGCCTTTGGATATTAAAGACAACTCCTCTACTTCATGCTACTAGT
The DNA here is from genome assembly GCA_013390025.1 of Pitta sordida. Taxonomy (NCBI): domain Eukaryota; kingdom Metazoa; phylum Chordata; class Aves; order Passeriformes; family Pittidae; genus Pitta; species Pitta sordida. Next base: position 273,205 of record WEKX01017324.1, read on the forward strand.
TATAAAACCAGTCATAGGCGCACAGTATTCCAACCAGGCAAAGGAACTGCACAAAAACAATGAGAAAAATTGCGTCAATAATCTGATAAATTCTGTTACCTGAGAACTAGGCACAAGGGCTTTCCACCAGTGTCCACCTTTCACAAGGTCTACATCGCTCAAGGGCATTGACACTTTGCCAATAACACAATGGCGTGAGAATTTGTCAAAATCCACTACAGTTAAAAGCAGAGTTCTTCTCTGGGCTTCTAAAAAGGGGATTTCAAATGTGTACCTCTCCTCGAACACTGGGTTCTGCGTTTTGCGCTTCACTCCAGTCTGCTTGGAGTTCTTCTGATCAGGAAGAAGGCAGATCTTCACGTAGGGGTTGGAGTGAGCCATGTCTTGCCTTGAACCATCGTAAGAAATTGGAGGAGGCAGATCTTTGGCCTCGATGACTCGCACTATTAGATAATTATGCAAGAGATCATACTGTGTGCTAAAATGCAGCATGCCCAGCTGATACTTGGACAAGATCTCCTCATCTGTCAAGGAGTCCATATCATCACTATTTGAGTCAAGAGAGTACAGTCTGGGTTCAAATTTTCTAAAATAGTCATCTGGGGTGTAGGTTTTCCGCAGGATAGTTGGCTGAACTATTTCTTTCTTAGCTCCTATTATTCCAAACTCAATAGGTTTAATGTCAATCAGTGGAGAACTTGGCCTCCTTGACTCTAGACCTAAAGGAGAGAAACACACAAATACAACTGTTAGAAACTCAACTGAAGCAATTACAGGCACACATGAACTTTGAGTGCTTCTTTGGGCACAGCTATTCTGTGTCTGAATGCAGGCTCCAGAGTGGGACTTTCCCTCACTGCACCGCCAACAATTAATAGCACCCTTAGCGCAAGCTCGCCTACATTTTTCCCTCCCTGTCCATTTTCACATGCAATTACCACACATATGCCTCAGCAATAAAAATAGGGCTGGCTCCTTCCACTGTGCTTCTGCAGAACAGGATAAGATTTTAATCAATGTACCTTCAACTTGACTTGATTCCCTGTCTAAAAGATGAAAGAGCAAGCACTACAGTTTGATTTTCTTCCCCACAAGAATTACATTAATGTTGGAAGGACGACCTTACTTGAAATCCGCCGCGTGAGGCTGTAAGTGGACCGTGATGTATCTGACGACGACCGCCTTCTGTCAGGGGAAACATCCTGAAGAGTGGGAGGCAGCTCGCTGATTGTATTATCAGAGTCTCCATCTTTGTCCTCATTTTGGCTGCTTATCCTGTTATAATGAGAGACCTTTGGATGATTCAAGCCAGTACAAGGAATATATACAAAATAACAATGTGTTCTGGCATTCTGGGTGTAATCTTGGGTGCTCATCCCTGGACGCTGTGGGGTATCTCCTGATCTGGAAAAGCAAAAGGCTCAGCAACTGACTTCAGACCTAGGTAAAATCCAGATTCTTTATCTCTCTGCCTGTCTTTCAAACTGAGTTTTATCAGTACTAGAGCATGACACAGGCCACAAAGTCACACGTAACTCAGACCTTGATCAAAAATATTATACTTGTCTTTAAGGAAAAAAATAACGAAAAAACAAACCCCCACAAACCTCAAACAGTAGCTTACTGCTGTAATGCACAGCTACCCTTTGGAAGCACAAACTTAACTAGGAACTAACTGTCACAGCCAACCACCATGCTCAGATACCCCAAACCTACCACACACCTCTCAGTAAAACAGTGCTTTTCAGGTATGTCAGGAACGTTTCAAAACTTGATCTTATAAACACAATTCATTAAGACCTATTTACTGACATGCCTTTTTAAATAATTGGCTGCTTTTTATCCACTTCTATAAACCAGACATGATTCTCAGCAGACTGATTTTACTGCCCAGGAATCTTGGTGGGAGCAGGGAAGTTGGCTGAACATGAATGACAAAGCAAGTTTTGATGAGAGCTGTAGCACCTTTGAGAAGACTCAACAGAAGACTGACATCATAGAGAAGTCCATATGTAACTTCCATTCAGTTTGTTTAAATATATATATATATATATGGACACAAGTTATTTTCATATCTAACAACATTCTCATTATAAACCTCGAGGTGTCAGAGCTGCAGTGGCTCCCAAAAGCAGTGAGGACCTCCCAGCTTGACTGAAAGAGGGGCAAGAGCATACAGTAATAACTCTAGGAGATAAAGTCTCCACCTGCACGCTCAGAGGGGAGTGCTGCCGATGGAAATGAAATCACACAACAGTACAGGACGTGTAGTGTGTCATGCAAAACAGATAATCCATGAGACAGAAAATAGCAGCAGATCACAAGGAAACCATCAGCATGAAATGAGCAAAGCAAAGGGGAATTCTGTGTGAGTTTTGCTTCCAATCCACCCTATGTGTATGGCTCAGCTGGGTATAAATGAAATAAGTTGAATCATTGTCATTAGTAACCAGTGACTGGAGTACAGCAATTAACAAATTCACTAAAAAGCAGTAAAGTTGCAGAGAAGCCACCCCCAAATATAAAAAAAATCCAAACCCAAATCCCCCAAACCAACTGGAAATTCATAACCAAGCCCACGAAGTTCACAGCAGGATCCAAGCAAATCTCACCAATTCAGACTCACACAACTAATCCACATTATAAAAAAAAAAATCTGTTAATAATCAAAACTAAACCCTTTGCTAAAAGGCGCCTACAATATTTGCACAGCTCTGCAGTTCATTAAAGACAGTCCAAATCATGCCGTTTGATATATAACCAGTACTTGGAACACAAACAGCTTTTTCATGCCTAAATGCAGGTCTACACAATCATAGGTGGCATTTGGATATGCCTGTGTTTGAGAAGCAAATGCACAGAACGAGGCAAAGGCAGGGTGAAAAGGGAATCAGGAAGAGAGGCATTAAGGATGTTCTACAATGGGTAAACGTAATAGTGAGTTAATAACATACAGATGACCTTTAGTAAGGAAATTGCTACTGAGCCACAATAATTTTTCCTCAAATAAACTTTGGCTCCGGTTAAAGCAGCTCTGTTTCTGTTTAATCCAAACCTTTGGAAAGAGGAGTCGTGTCCTGATTTCAATTCAGTCTCACAGTGTGCACTGTTTATCTTTGGGGTTTGTGTAGAATATAACAGGCAGCTCCAACAGAAACCCTCATTCCCACCTCACTTCTGCAAAGACCAGGATGAAAGTGCTTCTCATGAAACAACAAGAAGCTACCAGGCTGTTATGGTTTAGGGGGTTTTCTGCTGCTCTGGTAGCGAGGGGGTTAACAGCTCAGTTCTTGCCTAGGCTCTCTCCGTGCTGCCAGGGCCTTCAAGGTTATAGAGTAGAGATAAAGGCGTCTCTGCAGAATAACATACTTGGGAGAGAAGAAAAAAAAGTTCAGTAGTAAGATGTAGCGTGCCAGCTCAGAACCTGCGTCGGGAGGCTGAGAGATTTGAAGGCCCCCAGGCCCACGAGAGAAGGGGTAGAGATGTTCTTCCAGGCATCCCGCTGCTGCTTGTGAATTGGACTGACCATGGTGAAAACCTATGGACCAAAGAGAGAGAACCAGGACCGCAGAATCCGTCTAAGCATTAAGACTGAAGATGGAGAGGTAAAAACTGGACAACACTGCTGATGTGTTGGAGCCCAGAGACAGAAACCTGGAGCTAGCTGAGAGCNTCAGGTCAATACAACTGGACTGATTGCAAAAGGGGTTTTTTTTCCCCCTAAGTTGTCACTGTAAAAATTTTAGAAAGTAAGAGAAATCCATAGTCTCCTAAGGGCTTAAACTTGCAGCTTTCATGCCCCCTTCTAAATTTCCAGGACAATGAGGTGTCTCAGAACTGCCAAAGGGAAAACCCACAGGCAGAAAATAAAGGATGGGTCACTAAGCACAGGCATTCAGATGTTTGCTAGTTCACCAATGACGACCACAAAAACAGTTTTCCTCCAGGGAATGGGTAAGAAGGTGAGGAAGGAAGAAATTGCATTCTGTATTACATCAGTGTCCTGGGTCCATGAAGAAGTGGCAAAGACAGAAAACTCAGATCTATTTTTAAAACATTTTCAGGCTGCAAGCAGGGAATACAATAAATTGATCTGTTCCCAAATTCAACGCAAAATATGGTGATGTCAAATTTGTTTTTCACTGTAGGGGTTTCCACTAAATCCAAAAGCTCCTTTTTCAAAAATAAGAGGCTGCATCAGATCATTTCCACCTTAAACCTGAACACACAAAAAGTTTGTCTCTCCTATTCATCAGCAAGTAAAAGACACTAAATCTGACTCCAGCCTTTTACTCTCTTTTCCTCTTTGTCTTCCAGACTCTTGTTCATCTACAGCCTCATTTTTAACCCTCTCCTCTCAAGCACATTCCCTTTACTCCTCTACCTCTCCATATGCCCTCTGGTCTCTTTGTCCTCCTCACTTAAATAATTTCTGGGTTCCATCAACATTTTTCAACAAAATCACCCTGGAAATGTAAAGCATTGTCACATTCCCTGGCATCACCCTAGGTCCATCTCAGCTCAAGAGGAACCCACAGACCTTTGAAGGAATCAAAGCCTGATCTCTACCTTCTAAATCAATGGATGTTAACAGCTATCCCCAGGGATCACAGAATTTGCAACAGTGCCACAGACCGTGAATTCAGTGACCCTAGGTCAGGGCAGCATCCATGTCCCCTCAAAAAGCAAAGCTACTTCTCTCCTGTGCCCTCTTCTCTGGTGCCTGCTGTCCCTCCCAGGCATTACCTCTGGGAACTCACCTTCTCCCAACACTAGAGCAAAGCAAGAAGACCCTAACTGTAACCTGGAGCCCAATGGAAAGATGGACATATGGCCTGGGGTGCCAAGGACCCTTCCCAGGGCTGTGAGCATCCACAGGCGAAAGAAAGTGCAATAGGGTTGAAGAACTGGATAGTTTTTTCCAGCGCATGTTTTCTTCTACTTATGGCCATTCCAGCAAGTTACTGTAGGGGCTTTCACATGGAGCAGGTCTGGGGGATAACAATACAGGCTGGAGACGGCATTTTATGAGTCCAAAGGTCTCCATGTTTTCTGTCTGTTGCAAAGTCCAACTCATCTGCAAAGCCACCATACCTCTGAGTTTTGAGATAAAACAAACAGCTTCAGGGCTCACAATGTCTCTTTAGCCAGACAAAAGGATCAAAGAGTCAGAAACTAAAACATGATACAATCACCCCAACCCCCCAAACACACAAGATGTCCCTTCTGCAACTCAGCACACCAGATAAATTCTGAATCACCCTCTCACTACAAGACCAGCTACTTGTTCCCAAGATGTAATTGCTCCTGTACCAATCTTTCCAAGTTCAATACTGCAACCTCATCACTGTGCTGTCCTGTGCACGATGCTTTCCTATTTAGCATTGATTTTGTTTCCATTCCCCATTAATTGCAGGTGAATCCATTTCTAGGCATGTATCAGACTCTTGAATATGCTGTTTCACATTCAAAAACCACTCTAACACATCTTGAACAGCTCTATTTCCATTGCTTCAGTATTAATTACTAGCCTTTTCTACCTGGATTCGAAAGAGTTCACAGAGAAGACTGTGATTTAAACATGAGACAACTGATCTCATGCAGCGCCAAGACACGAACCTTCTAGACCTGACACAGAATAAGAGGTACTCATAGGAGTAAATAAAATGACCTGAGTGTCTCCAAGCGTGGGTACCAAACTCTGAGTATCATATGATGCACTAAATAGGCCTCTCCCGTGCCACAAATTCTGGACACACTGAAGCCATGTCCATCTAATGGTCTGCTCCCAAAGAAGACAGCCCAGCCCAGCTGACAACGCAGCCACTAAAACACAGGAGAGCTCTGCTCCCTTTTTGGTTCCATTAATGCCTCCACGGGGTCACCTCTGTGCTGCAGATTTCCCACCAAGAGTGAGTAAAACAGGGAAGACTTCACTGACTTCCTTTGTAATGGATTTGAAAATATACCAATCAAAGCTCCAGATAAAGCCTGGTGCTGTGGTTCTTTCATGATTTAAGAAGAAATCTTGAAGGTGACCTGGGAGATCAAGCCCTGCTAAATGAAACTTCAAATGAATTTCCCCTTCAGAGAAGGCATGAGCTCCACCTTTCATGTGCCTGTATGATAACCACCTTCACACTAGGATAAGAAAATATTTCAGAACAGCCTCATCAGCATTTCAGCTGAGTTGAAGTGCTCCAAAGGGCTGGTCCACCTGAAGAGGAAATAGGACTGAAGCTGAAAGGCATATTTAGAAAAGGGCACATAGCTAAACTAGTTACCAGCTTGCTATACCAGCTTACAAACCAACACCTGCCTTACCCATCAGAAAAAGTTTTTACAAAGACTAACCTTTCTATTTAACAGAGCTGCCCTTTATCACCTTGCCATGAGTAGCCTGCATTCCCACTCTTAGGAGGTTCGTCCTTTCTAAGTGGCACCCTCTGAATGTCCCATTGCATTTCATACCAATATTCTCATCACAGCTGAGCCCAGAAACGGCTAGGAAATCATGCACCTAAACTTACAGCCAGGCTGGAGTTTGAGCAGGAAAAGGTCCCAGGATTTCAACTTCATCTTCATTTGTTTGACAACAGCTACAGTCGAAACACTTCTGACAACAATTTCTACAAGTCCACCGGCACAGCAAGAGATCCGAGATTCTAGCAAGCAGACCCTGAAGCCATTGGAAACCAAAGTAAAACATTACAACCCATCAATAGCTATTGAGAAAAAACACTCAGCTGTATTTATATTTGTGTTTCTGGAACAGAACATTAAGAACCATATTTATTTCAGCTATACCAACAGACAAGTGCTATGCAGTTACCAGCCAAACCCCACTGATGCCATAACAAGGCAGGAAAATAAGCATTCTCCACAGGTATTTTCCCTCTAGTAGCAATGTATTATTATTATGTAGGTTGGCAAGGGAGTCATTTACAAAACACTATGGTGTAGCAATATGCTGGAGTAGAAACATGCATACACCTTCGCAAACATCAACAAACTAACACATCAGCAGAAATACAACATAAGGAATCATAAACAGAAGTGAAAACTCCCATTTAATCCAGCAAGGATCTATTTAATTAACACACCTCGTAGATGCACCAGTATGTAACATTTGTGTGAGCCATACACATACAGCATTACAGCCCAACAAACTTGTCACCAAAACGGATTAGCCAAAGCACGCTATCCACGTCTCCCTTCTGCTACGATGATTAATTTAATGAACTTTTAATGGTATTTTTAAAAATATGTCAGTTGACCCAGAAAAATATTTCATTTCTTACATTTCCATGGTGGCACTGGCAGCCCCACCTGTAACAGTGCTCCTCTGCTGTGATACCCACCGAGTGTGAGCTCCCCACCCGAGGGGCAGCAGCCTGTGGCCCCACTTCCATGCCACCCCTACAGCATTCCCTCTGCCTCAAAGCTCTGCTTGCTTTGAGAAGAGCAGAGGGACAAGCCTTAGCCCATTTCCCACCCACACCAGCTCCAAGTTCTGCAGCTCATGAGAAGGTTCATTAAGCAGCACAAGGGCACTGCTAAGAAAGGTTCCACAGGCACAGGAGAGACATGCAGCTGCAAAGGCACAGCACCTGCATCCAGGGTCAAACCATTTCACAATTGTATGTGACCTTGGAATGTTCCTAAGCTGAAGAAATAAAGCGTATGAGATGCTTTTCCAATAGATATCTCCCCAAAATACTTAAGACATTTGCAGTATTCATGAGTGTTCAGACACAAGGGTGCTACCCCTCCACACGGAGGGGGTTCCTTGGAGGAACTCTGATCTTCAGAGAAGACTCCACCAAAACATTTATTTTTGTCTCAGTAAAACACATGGGGTTTTCTTCTGTAAACAAAATCTGGGCATTGCAAAACAAAACTTACCAGCCCAAAATATTTTACATTACTTATATCTAGGGCATCATTAAAGAGCCAGAAAATACGAAACAATCCCCTCAGGATGGAGCAAGGAGACAGACCAGGGAGTGAATCATCAGATTAACTCACCTCATTTATTGGTTCCAACTGTCCTTTTAGAAATCCAGCATGAAGCAGAGGGGAACAAAATGAAAAAGACAAAAACAGGTTAGCAATGCTCAAATAACTTTAAACTTTCTGCCACGACATGCCCCAGCCTGGGATGAGCTTGAATTTGTGGCAAGACAGTACCTTGTAGATGTCAGAGGAAGAAGTCTCCTGACTTCTCCTGAAACATTTCTCCTGAAATTGAAACATCAGTTTCTGCTATTTCCTGTCCTTGTTCACCAAGCTCCCTCTGCTCCCCTTCCCCAGGAGCGAAATTCCCAAATCCATCCCGGAGCATGAAAATCCTGCTCCTTGCTAATGGATTATGACAAGCAACCACTTCTCTTTAGTGACCTGTCTCTAACTGCAACTTGCTGCTGATGGCAAACCATACCAAAATTTTGCATTGAAAAAAAAGGTTTTTCTCCAGATTCAGCCCATTTCAGTGCTGTTTCAATGACACTTGTCACAGAAACATTTCTAGGAAGGGGTACAGACATTACATACACATCACTGGGCACCTTTGAACTCA
>WEKX01017324.1:289875-305119 GCA_013390025.1 Pitta sordida
CGGGCAGCTCCCGCCCGGCCCGGCCCTGCCCGCGGAGGCTCCGCGGGGCCGCAACAGGTCCGCTGCAGCGCGGGCGAACACTGACCTCCAGAGGGCCCGGCGCGGAAATTCAGGGATGCGAACCCCTCCTGGCCCCCGGGACACGGCGGGAAGCGGGGCACGGCTGGGCAGGTGCGCGCAGTGGCCGCGGCGGATAAAGTGATTTTACGGCAGCGTTTTTCCCCACGACGGGTTCGCTGTGTGGGAGGATGCCACGGACACACCTGAGTTTCAACACGGATGCAGTTGTTTTGTGATCTTGAATGAACCAAGTCAAAACGAGCAAGCTCACGCCCTCCCCAGCAGAGGTGAGGAGCTGAAGCAAGGAGTGAGCTCGTACCCACAGACCACAATGAGTACCGTGTCCCTGCGCTTATGTGTTGTGTCCAGCCACAGGCAGGGTGGGAGGGAACGTGGTCAAGCAATGGGCAAATCCCACCACGTGGGTGGTTGGACCTGGAGAACTCAAGTAGCAAAGCATTCTTTTGAGGTGAAATTCTGGAAAGGGAAAGCACAGGAAAGATGGGGATTTGAGGTTGTTTTCTTGAGTACCACCTTGGTGCCACACAAATTGGAGGCTTCCCAGCGTCCTGGTGTAAACGGCTGTCATGGGTTAACCCACATGGACGTGGACCTGGTTTTTATGAATTTTTTCCATTTTCTTCCAAGATGGGGGCAGGGCGGCGACACGGCTTCTTTTCCCCCCCCNTTTTTCCCCTCATATTGCAACACAGTGGAGGGAGGCATGAGCTTTTCAGACAGATTTTTTTGACTCCTTAAGGGCAGAATGCTGTGAGTCACAAAACTGTGGCATGCACTACACCAGCATTATGTGCATGTTTTGTACTTACTCCTTTCAAAACACTTGAGGCAGAGAAAGATCAAATGCTGCGTCACTTGTCACTGACTTTTTTGGTTGACACATACAAGCATTGTGAACCAAAAAAGTAGAGCAAAAGAAGTTTTGTATGAGGGGTTGCCAGTACTATTGATTTTTTACATGAAAAATGCCCCTTTTGTCCCTTTCAGATGCTTTAGTAGCAGATTGTAGCACAAAGCCATAAGATAGATGTGCTTCCCTTGCACGTTCATACATATACATGCATTTAAGTGCCTTTTACACTGTCACATGAAGGCTTTTAGACGACATTCTCCCAGCACACATATTCTCTAAGCAAACGCAGCTCTAACCCAAGGAATATGATGGATTGGAAACAGTAGACAGGTGGTTATTGTAAAATCTAATTTCAAATCTGCATATGGCTGATGCTCTGATTAAGCTCTGCTTCTACAGCACTCAGAATAAACAGACCCATTTGACATGATGACAACATAACCTTTGGATGTCCTTTGCTGTGCACGCTCTGTGTCTGATAAGACACATTCCATACTTCCCACATGTAATGGCTGCGATGCAGATGGTGAGGCTTGGAAATGCAGGATTTCTAAGCAGAAAGCAAGGAAATAAATACTGATTTTGCAGAATATGATTTTATGGCAGATTGCTATTCTTACTGGTATTAATACACATTGGGAATAACATCAGCTCCATCCAAAGCATGCACTCGCATCACTTCCACCAGCCCAGCAATAGCAAAATCTGCCTCCGGCACAGCAAATCAGCAGCTTCTCAGACAACTAGAATGAGGGTTGTTGGTATTCAAAATGCCATGCCATGCCCAAACCTAGCCAAAGACTTTCAGATTCTTTATGCCTTAAGAGAGAAGAGCATCACTCTGAAAAAGCAGAGAAAAAAAAGGAAAGGAAGGCAAATCTGATGGCTATTTCAAATGATTTTCATTTGAATCCTTCTAAAGCAATTGACAGCACTTTCTGCTGCAAGGGGGAAGCAAAGAGAAAAGTGGCGGTGGCAATGGCAGTAAGATGGGATGTCTTCATCTACTGTTCTTATGCCAAATCCCTATTATCATCACTTGAGCCTGCTGGAATAGCCAGCTACCACTCTGCCTAAAAATAAGCTCCTTATCCCCAGATGTTTTTATAAATGGCAAGCCACTGTATCTGGTGCTTCCCCACTGCTGTTGGCAGCCCATAAAGGTCCAACTTCTCTTGTCATTACAGAATTGGCTGTGTTTCCCCTCAGCATCATCCCTCCAATAAAAGCATCTTCAATTCACTCTTCCAGAGCCATCTCTAGCAACATGTTTGTTTCCTTGCAGATTTCATGGAAACGCAGTTTCTTTCTCTGATTTTTGAGGCCTTTTTCTGCCTTAGGCTTGTACCCTGAAGGGGTGTTCCCTACAACCTGCACCCAGGAGGGAGGAAGGGCCAGTGGGCACTTCACAGAGACCCCCAGCAGTGGAGTGGTACACAAGGGAGAGAACTGGGTAAACATCTCTCTTTGGGAGTGCAGGCCAGGCTCTGAGAAGCAGATCTATCCCAGTTCTAGAAATAGGATTCCTGGTGTACACCAGGGGTCAGCATGAAGTCTGGCCTTCAGTGCCTTTGTCACAGGCTCTGGTCCCTTGAGGCATGAGAGGGCCACAGCAACAGATCTTGTGCCAGTGATGATGCAGTTGCCAACAGGAACTGGGCTGACATCAGTTTGACAGACACAGATTCCAGCTAGTGACAAAAGGGGAAGGTGCTACAGCCCATTTTCATGACTCACTCAGCCTTTGCTCTCAACCACCTCTAAATCAGCCCATGAACACCATGGACACCTGTGAATCTGCATGATTTGAAGTCAATACACCATTTCCCAGGTTTCTGCATTTCCAGTAGACAACTGTTCTTTATATTCCATTACATTCTCCTACTTCTACTCTTCAATTTTCCTAAGCTCTTGTTTGCCATTACCTACCCCAGAATCTCCTGGGGTTTGGCATTACCTACCCCAGGGTTTGGCATGACCTACATCGGGATCTCCCTCTTATCACATCTCCAGGACCCAACTCACCTCTGTAGCCAGGAGGAACTGGATGGTGCTGTGCCCTGCAAAGTGCTTCACTTCAGAAACAGCCTTTGCTGATGCTGCATCTTGCAGCACATCTGGGTGATTAAATGGCCACCTGGCAGCTCCCTAATTGGCAATATCAGTAAAAGCATATTTTTTCTCTTTTCTTAGGTCTCCAAATAAAGGGGCTAAATTTGATCTAAAATCCTCAGATCCACATTGACTCATATAATTTGTAATGGCCTTGCTTATGCCATAAAAATTACAGCTACTTTCTTGCACACACACTCTTTCTGGTTTGTCTTTAACACACAGGGAACTGAATGACACAGCATAATCTGCTAAAGCTATTTCTATAGTAAACAGAGATAAAAACCACAGCCAAAGGGCATGCAGCCTCTGAGGAAGTAAGCACCGTGTATTATTGTACTCAGCACTTGAATTCAAGTTCCTCCTGCTCCTGTCCCTGGAGGGAGCTGCTGAAGTCATGCTTGACTCCTACACTGACCACGTCTCAGCACCAGTCTGGCACAACAGAGCCCTCGGTGGCTTCACACAGTGTCACTCATGTGAGCTGAGTGTCATCAACTGACCGTGTTCAAGGAAAATGGTGTCTGCTTGGTCACAAGTGTAAATATGACTTTGAGGTCATGTTCTTTCAACGACTTCATTTTGCAATAAAGACAGGACCTCTGTGACCTGTGACTCACTTGCTCAGAGTCCCCCCAGCTCGGTGCAGGTTCAGCTGTGGGAGAGAGCCTTGGAGAAGGCGCTGCACCACTGAGACTCTTCTGCTTTGGAACGCACTCCCTGCCTGCATTGAGGCCAAAAAAGCTTGGATACGGTAGGTTTTGGGTCATGCTAAAAAGGCTAGAGTATTTTCAGACTTCCGAGGAGAGAACATTGTATTTATGGGGAAGTTTAGTTTTTCAGTTGCTTTTGCAATTAATGTTGTTTACAACTGGTTTATTCAAGCTGTAGGGATGAGGAGTTAGCTGCTAGATTTCTTTTCCAGGCTCAGATTTCTAACTGTTTGCAGACATAGGACAGAGCTATTTTTGTAATATAAATCATTACAGAGAGAATATCTCACAGTCCCCACTGAAGCAAATTCCTAAGGAAGTGAGCTCTATTTTTAAAGCAGATTTCTACTTCATATTTGTTTTAATCTCATGACTGAGAAACGAGCCACATCAGCCTGTCTGAGGCCGAGCAGTATCCCCATTTCTCAGGTAGACAAATTCAACAGAATGTCAGTCCTACCAAGAGGAGCTGGGTGGGAACAGGCAGAAGTGGCTTCTGGAGTGCTGGGGGATTAGGTGTGATCCTAGCAAAGGGGCTGAGCAAATGTCTTCAAAGTGACAGAACTTCAGAGATAAAGACACTTAAAATACTTTCAGTGCTCACCTTAAAATGTAAGACAATATCTTCTAAAAACTCTAGAGTGTGGGATTTTATAGAATAAGGTGAACTCGGTATCAGCATCATCTCTGTGAGACTCGAGGATAATTGTAAGATAAAGGCTGAGAGTTTTGGTTGTGTTACAGACTCACAGACAGCTTATTTTAGAAGAACAGTCTCATCCCCTCCAAGTTGTTTGAATAACTGTGCTATGACTCTTCCCATTTGATTTCACACGGATTTAATAAATCACAATTCCTATTTATAGAAGCATTAAAAACTATATTAAACCTGGAAAGTGGGCAGAAAGGAACTGGTATTTACAGGTTTATCCTTTCCAGTAGTGGCTAGAAGGTGTAAGATGTGGTCATGAATCAGCAAGGTTTTATAATAGCCACGGGCCATACAGGTGTAAAATGTTGCAAAAGTTATCCAAAACCATTTAAATGTGGCTAGTACAAGGAAAACTTTTATGTTATGAAGAAAAAAAAGTACCAAACCAGAAAAAATAAAGATTTCTTCAAGCTTTTGGGAAAAAACCAATATCAACACCAATAAAACCCACTTCCAAGCTGCGAAGAAACAGCTACAGGAACGACTTCACGATTATTCAGCTGCAAATACCAAATCATCATTTGCAAGAACATGCCCAAGTGAGCTTCAAAATTCAACAGGTTCAGAAGGGCAGGACTATTTTTATGACAAAATGTTCTGTTTCCAATCATCCTCTCGCAGCAGCAGAGACCGTTACATCTGGTTTTCCCATTTTGCACATCTCATTAAGCAGATGTGCAAAATACTGTATCATGCAGTAGAGCTAAACTTGGTGGGTTAGAGGGGCAATTTGCATTCTAAAGCACTGCAGTGCTGTAACTGAGAAATAAATGGAACTCCTGAGTATTTCTGCTTTGAAGGGACCTGAGTTTCACCTGTCTGTTTCAGTGGTTCTCTTCTTTTCCCTCCTGGCCATTCCTATGCATTTACCCAGCGGGACTTTCGGTAGGACACAGCTCTGCTGAAGAGGGAGGCTGCAATCCAGCTAAATGCAACCAATATAAATGAACTGAGTCCTTTCCAAATAAAAATTTTCTTTTCACAGGGAATCTCTTCTGTGGACCATAATGGAAACCAAAATCACTACACACAGCAACACACACTGTGCTTTCTGACACTCAGAGCTGAACATGGAAGGCAAACCTGTCTTCATCACTGACTGAACCAACCTCACATTCAGAAGTCTGCTAAAATCCAGGTGATAACATTACTCCTTGCTATTGGGCATTCCCCTGGATGTCTCAGTGAAACCCCTGTTCTTGCAGATCAGATGGTAACACATTTGACCTTGGGGATGCTCCTTCTATGGTCCTGTGCAGGGCTAAGAGTTGGACTCGATGGTCCTTGTGGGTCCCTCCCAACTCAGCATATTCTGTGGTTCTGTGATTACACAGGTAGCAGTAGGTTATGTTCCTCCCCCATAGTGTGCCAAGTAACCTGCAGCTGAGTGCTGTTGCCAGGGACTGAGGTGCTGTCCTTGTTCCTGAGCAAAGTCCTGGGGTGGGTCCAGCCCCATCTACTGCCTCATCCCGCTGTGCCAATAGCTCAGCCTGTATCACCTGCCATCACGGGTGACAAACTGCATTCCCACTGGCCTCAGAAAAGCAGTTTATATGAGTCAAGGACTGCATTAGCCCTTTCCCAAGGGAGGAAGCTTACTTGTCCTCCTCCCTGCAGCATCCCTTTTACAGCACTGAACTGGGGACCTCGTTGGCAACACAAATAAGTTTCCAAGCAGAAAAGGGAAAAAAGTAAATCTGATCTCATCTTGGCTTCCTCCCCCACGGAAGAAGTGGAGCAGCAGTGGCCAGCACGTGATCACCATCTTGTCCCCATTCCTCAGGGATGCCATTAAAAGGTTATGAAAATACTGTGTGGGAGGGAGAAAGGAGGTATCCATCTGCTCTCATCACTGCAAGGGCCTGCTCCCTCTGCAAGCCTGGACCCATCACAGAGAGGGGGAACTGACTGAAACAAAGCCTAGGTGCTCTCAGGGGGTAAAGAAGTGCCAGAACAGCATATCCTGGTATGTGCAGGGTCCTGTATTCAATCAGAGAAGCACATTATTCACCCAAAATTAACCTTCTGCTCTGCAACTCAAAAGTTCCTGAGGCAGCTGTGTTTGCTGACCACTGAGAGTGAGCAGTTTTATACAAATAAAATACCTGTGCACTTGACATACAGCTGCACCAATGGCAGTCAGGCAAATAGATACTCAAACTGTTGCCTTGCCAGAGTCCTTTGATATGAAAGTCTCATAATGAAGGTCCTTATCAGCCAGAGATAAATTTCACCACTGAAATGACCCCTTTTCAGGGTCCCTCCAGCTGCCGGAGATGGGTGAACAGCACTTTCACCAGCTGATGTTTCAGAAGTCAGAAAGCAGTACTCACACCACATCTTCGTCCATGAGAGATACATGCCCTGAAAGCTTTGGGTGAAGAATCTATGCAAATCCTTTGGTTATCCCTCAGAAAAGTTGTCACATTTTCCATTGAGGGCTGACTCTTCTGATGGCCGTGCAGGTAGTTACCATCTCCTCCAAGGGGATGTACCTGCCCCTCCTTACAGTGTAGCTGCTGCCTTCCCTACTTAAACCTTTCTCCCACCGCCCCCTCTCCTGCTGATCTATGTGGATGTTTCTGTTGTCACTCTTAAGTCAGATACTAATCTCATTCCACAGCGTCTCATTATAATTAGCTCTTAATTGCCACTTAACACAGGGATCGTTGTGGAAGACCATAACAATTCTTCCTTGAGGAATTATTTGAGTGTTAAAAGCTCATTATGTGCCCCTATACACATTTTGGGTAATGAGAATGATTCCAAGAGGCAAATTTAAAACACCACTGTGCACACTAGCTCTGCACACGAGATTTATATGGTTTATTGGTGCACTAGTAGCATTTTCAAGGATCAAACCACAGAAGTCAGTGTGTGCTTGCTCTCAGTCTCCCTCCCGCAACTACCACATCTTTATACTGAAAGTGGGAACATTTTAAGAACTACCCATAAAATGATGATGGGTAAATGTCACAATAAAGTTGCATTCCTACTGCTCTGCTGGAATTTGGGCACTTAGTCAGGTGCAGGACATCACAAAGACTCTGCACTTCAAGGGAGGCAGCACTCAAGGAGCAAGAGATAAGCAGACTGTTAAAAGAAACTCATCCTTAGGCAGACATGCTTTGTTCCTGAACAAGTTAGACCCCATTAGAGATTTGAAAATGGACAATTTGCCCAATTCTTACCAAGATCTCCAGTGTTCTCACATCAGAAGCTACAACAGAGTGCCAGTCCACTTTATTTAGTCATCTACCTGTTAGGGCAGCAGTGAGGAGACAGAGAGGCCTGATGCTTCTCAGGTACTGCCCCATCCACACTGTGCCAACAGGCAGTTTAATGTCTGTTTGCAGCACTCTAGAAAACACCACACTGAAATAAAAGGGGATAAATGGGCCAATTGGTTTCTCAGAATCTACTGCCGTTGTTCTCTCCATTTCCCTTTTTTTTTTAACTACCTGGGGGATATCACTAGTTTTGGTAGGGTCTGAATGGCTGCTGAGCTCAAGTAGCTGGGAAAATAACAGGCTCTGTACAGAAATATTTTTTGGAGAAGTGCCCATGAATCACAATCCTTATGACTAGCAAGTTTCTCCTTTTTGAAACACACTTTAAAAAGCCTCCAAGGGTGCATAACAAGGAGATGGTCAGAAAACACACTCATACCTCCCTACAACCACCTCTTTGGCAGCAGCCCCTCTGCCAGCAAATGGACCTGGAGCTGAGAATGGCATGAAGTACCAGCTCCAGGAAGGCCCCAAACAACCCTCCCCACAGAAGCCAAGCCTGCACAACCGATTTAAATGAAGTAAAAGTCTGTAAGTGCCTGTTAATTTGTTGATAGTTTTTATGCTGAAAGAGGTCCTAGGAGGAGAACTTCCAGGAAGGAGTAGGAATATATTCCTAAATGCATTGCACAGAGCAGAGAAGTCTTTTGCAACAGAAACAGAGGAATGACTCATTTCCTCTGTAGCGGCTGCTCTGGCGTTTCACTTGCACAGGCAGAGGAGCAGCTCCCTGTGCCATGCCAGGAGGAACTGGGAAACTCAAGAGCAGTTTTCAGCATGTATAAACCTAACCGAATTTTGACCAGGACTTGTCTGTAAACCCAGTGATCTCCAATTGTCATCTGGCACAGCACAGGAGACAGATTTGCAAACAGTGCCCGAACACTCCCTCCCTCGATACGAGTTTTGTATTTCAGCATTTTAATTTTGCACAGGATTAAACCTTGAAAGAGCAAGCCAAGGGTTGCCCTCTCCTTTGTCCTCCCCTGAAGCAAGGCTAGTAAGCACAGGGATTTGCCAGTGAATTCAGCTCCAAGTTTCTCTTCTCCCCTACTTGAAACTGTAAGGGAGTGGATTGAAATCATAGGGGAGAAGTGGTTGGACTTTGCGGCAGTTCTTCTGTTTCTACAGCTATTGGGCTTCTGTCAGCACTGTGAGACTTTCTGAAGCTTTAACTCCCAGTGGTCTTGAGAAAAGCACCCTGTAATTGAAGTAGACAGAAATTTTCCAAGTCTCTGAATCAGCACTGTTATCCTTTAAAAGGAAATAAATAAGGCTTCCTTAACGCTGGTACATGATGACATTTGAGGCACAGGTTTGTAACAACCTTTAAGCATTTTGCATGTAAGTTATTTGAATCCACAGGCTGTCTACAGACACAGAACACACATTATCTATAGCTTTGTAGAAGATCAAGTATTATGGTAATTTATAATTAAGAGTAGTCTCTTAACTAGGCATTCCATATGTTTGAGAAATCCAGACAGATCTCCCCAAGGTCAGCCCTCCATATCCTGCTTAGTGTTGGGAGCTCCTCTGGCCCCTTGAGTAAGCACAGCACTGAAGGCAAATCCCTGTGCTTTAAGGGCTGCTAGTCCTTGCCCCTACATTAACCACCAGCTTCCCAGTGCTCTTGGCCCAAGGGAGTGGGGCTGGCTGCTCTTCTGCAAGCTATTCAAATGTGTCACTCACCTCAGGGAAGACTCACCATGCAGACATTTAAAGAGGTGACATAGGAAACAAACCAGCCTGGAACAGCAAATTTCTCATGGCTGAACTCTTCTGGAGTCTTATGAAAATGGGATGCACAAATAACATTCTCTTCCCTTCCAGGCAGCTTTAACTTGCATTAGCAGTATTTAGTCAGCAATTCACTACTGACCTTGGCTGCATTACAGGGGAGTTATTTGCACAGGGATGGAAAGATTTTAAACAATTTATCCAAAGAGTTGGATGCGAACAGGCTTTTCTTTAAACACCAAGCATCCAAATCCTTAGGCCAGTTAATTTTTTAACAGATTTGTCATGAGAGGAAAGTCCTGTGTTTCTTTTAATGATTTTCTGCTGAATAGAAACTCAGGCTTCAAACAGAAATATCTCAGAGCAAGGAATGAATGGCGATCAGAGGATAGTTATTGCTTTTAAAGGAAGCCATTAATAAGAGGCAATTAGAGGTACAGTTCTAAATACATTTCCACCACACTGACTTGAGTGTCTGAGTGTTGACGCTAAAGGAAAGACATTTTTCCTGTCTTTGCCAGTGAGGAGTGCTGGGCTGCCTCAGCAGTGTGCCAGCAACTGCTGCCCCTCTCACAGGAGCTGCAAGGTAAAGGCAGGCACAAAGACCTGGAGATAGTTATTTTCAGCCTACCTTTGATTCAATGATTAAAAAACCTTGGGGTCATGCTGTTACTTTTCTTTAATTTGGAACACCAGCACAAACTGTGAGTGCATAGTTCTAGCATCTTTCCAAAGACTAATAAAGGACAGGTAACTTGCTGGCCCATCCACAAAACTCCTGCTGGCTTCAGCAGGACATTTTCCATATTTAATAAAGCACAACCTACACAGTTTGGAATGGTGACGTGACTGTACATGCCATGCTCAAGAGATCACACAGATACTGTGCAATGAAGTCCCAGTTTTTCACTAAGCAGCAGAGAAAGTAGATTTGCAGCAACCTCATACTGGAGCCAGGGAACCAAGAACTCAATTCTTCTTAACCTCTGAGCAGGACATCACAAACCCCACCGTGCTCCATTTCAGAAGTCAGCAACACCACAGACGGTGCCAGCCGTGTTCTGCTCCCTTCTGGCTCTCCTCCCATGTCCCTCTACACAACTCCCAAGGCGTGGACTTCCTGCTTTCCCATGGTTTTGCCACTTTGGTAGTCTCCTAAAGAGCACACAAACCTGCCAATCATAGTTCTGTGGCTGCAGATATCTTTTACTGAAAAAAAGGTTAACAAAGAATTTAAATCTTGAGGCATGGATGGTTTAAAACAGCTGTTTATTACTACAGTGAAATATTCAAACAGAACCACCAACTTTTTATGGAAACATTAAAAGTGCAAATGTATTCTGGTATTAAATAGGAAATGAATTTATAAACATTTAACTAAAATGGGCTGACACTTTGAGCCTATAAACACCTTAAAAACCAAAACAATAGCAGCTGAACACTTCAGTTTAATCTTTGGTCTTATGATTAACCAGCAAAAAATAGTTGTACCAAGAATGTCCATTACAAACAGACACTTTTACATTTACATTACTCTGCAGAGATTCAAAATCAAAAGAGGAATGTTTACAAGATATTTGGTCAGATAAAATGTAATAATGCCTTTGAGAAATACAAATAATTTTTCAATACAAAATGAAATCACATGTATGAATTTTGGTACTGTAAATAAACTTATTCTCTCACAGGTGTGACTCCTTGTCTCAATTAATGTTCAACAAAAACTTCATTTGCACAGTCTGCAAAATTAGATTGCAGGTGAGAGAACCAAGAACCCACATCAGGGCTAAATAACATGTTCTTTCCTTTGTGTTTGTGTTTCAGTTTACACACACACAAGCAACCATACAGAATCTATGGGACATTATCACAGCTACAAGCCTAACAAACAGGTATTCATACCCTTGTTCTGTGTACAGTATCCACGGGCTGGCAGAGGAGGAAGAAAGCAAAAGGCCCACAGGATGACTTACACGGGTTCTCTGTACACCTCCCTGCAGGTAAAGCCCTCTGACAGCTCCAGCACACTGCAGTGCTGCCACATGTGCTGTGAGTAACATGAACACTGTAACAGAACCCAACTTTTAACAGCTCCTTTAGTCAATTGTGTTCACGAACGCTTGCTTTATAGCAAATAAGAAAAATACATTTAATATCTCAGTTGTTCAACTGAGACACAGACATTTTCTCAGCCCTCTCACCACCTGCACACACACACTGACTTAGGGCAGGATGCCCCCTCACTTCAAGACAGCTCGCCCAGGCCTAAGGTAAAAGCAAACACATGCATTTTCTCCCATCACAAGCTCAAAAATGCCTTGCTGAGCAAAAACTCACACTGAAGATCAGCCTGCATGGCTAATAAACTGAAGGTTTGTCTTACTTTGCACCCTAGTGGAGTCAACTGTTTTGGAAACCTTGTCAAAGCAAAACCCTCTTGAATCTCTTTTCCCTACACTCCAAATCCACTTGCTTTCAATAGTTCTCCTCTAATTTCACCCCCTGTCCTTTGGCTTGTTTGCAGCACTGAGAGTTTACCACCATCCTCATTCGCCCATCAGCCCAACTTTAATTTTCTAGACTACTTATATTCTCCACCATCTCTCCTTATCAAGCATTTTCTAATGCAACTCTCTTTTCCTGGCCTTACTACATTTTAGTGAGCAAGTCTTTACCAAGTCTATTACAGATTTCCCTGTGTTGTGGCAATAGTACTAAACAAATGTGCATCCCATTCCAGAGAGGGACAGGGATGCAGTGATGTAAACAGACAGCTGACTGAAGGGGTCATGATGCCAGAATTAACAGCTAAAAGGTTTTTATGTCACGAGTTCAGACAGCCACAATACCCTGGGCTAGTCATCTGGTTCTTCTTTGGGCAAAAGATTCAATGGCTTCGATTGCAGAACTGCATCTTATTTTAAATACCAAGTAACACAAGTCTGGAAAAACAGAATGTATCATGGTCTGCTACCAAAAAAACACCCGGAAATACCAAGGTAGCTGACTTAGTCTTAAATACCATGTGCAAAGAACGTTTGATCAATACAACCTATAAATACACTATTTGTATTTGTAGAAAGAAGCACAGTGCTTCAAATACAAAAATAACCCAGCTTGAGGGTGTGTCCTAGGCTATAATTACCTGAAAATAAGACTGCAAGAGCAGTTAAAAAAATAGAAGTAGGCAAACATATGCCTAGGGAGTGCTTCCATTTAGAAAAATAGATTTGTATAAAGCTTCATAGATACTGAAAATGTCTTGTGCTCTGATGCACAGAACTGTAAATAAGGCACACTGGTACATCAGGGAGAGGAGGAGAAGATTAATAACTTCAAGTTATCCTAAAGCTTCCCAGAAGTTACACTTGATCCCTCGTAATTCCTCCAGCAATTCAGCAACATTTTGGGCCTTACTGCACCAAACACTTGAGCAGCTGACCAAACAAAGCAAGGATCTGAAATCCTGAATATCCTGGCACATATCAGGCTCCCATACAGCAGGTACCTACACCAGGAGCTAAGGATACTTGCAAAGCTGGACACATTACATCTCAACAGGTTATTCCAGCAACTGGGACATAACCAGGCAAGAAGTGAGAATTATGTGCCTGATGTTTATACTCAGAGGACACCAGAATTCGTAGCCTTAGACTGCCACTGTACCATGACTCAGTGCTACGTAATTTTGAAGTACCCTGAAATATTTTGTTTCCTCCTCTCCACAATAAAATAATGATTTTCTATAGCTAGAAAATCCCACCAGGTTATTTGTGCACACACTGACACAATCAGAAAACTGGTTAGGCAGCCATCCAAGAATCCCACCAAACTCCTACCAGGCAGCAGAAGAGTGCAGCACTCAGCTTTGGCACTGAGATTTGGACTGGTTTTTGTTCCAAAAAATAATACAAGAATTTCTTAGTTTTGTTGTTGGTCCTTGAGGTAAAGCAAATTCTTAGAAAATAATACTGGAATACAGGAACAAATAATAAAACTCAACTAGAACTCCCAAATGAACCTCAGTATTTCTCTAAAAAGTTTTCGTTGGGATGATTCAAACACCACTCCTTTAACAAAATACTAATGCCCCCTCCATAGCAATATTTAGTGCAGCCAATTATCAAAAAAAGAAGGCCCTTGTGAAAATAAAGTGCTATTTGTTTCCTTTTATCTGTATTTGAATCCTGTGGTACAACCTTTACTTGAACACAGCAATGTGCAACTAGATTCTTCATACTGGTATCAGAGAGGCGTCACTTCTTCCCTGAATTTTACATCTCTATTCAGCACAACGTGCTCAATTACACAGGAATTTTAAAGCTTTGCATTGAGCATTTCAAGCTGTGACTCACACCCTACTCATCACATTTTAGAGCATCTTGGTAGATTGAAGAGGGGTTGTTTGCACTTACAGGATTTTTAAATCCCAAATGGATTTTGTGTCATAAAAAGCAAATCTCAAAAAAAGGGTCAATTTGGCCCCCAAGACAAAAAGTTAATGCGGATTTCTAAAAATGTCAGTTTCAGCCTGTTGGTTTGCAAACAGTTGAGGAACCCAACACTTCTGCGCTGAGGCATTTCCCTAGAAATTTCACAATTTTCCCACGTACAACAAATGAGAGATTAAAAAACAAGAATCACAATTTCAGTACAAGAATCACAATTTCAGTAAGTCTTGGCATCCAGCTTCCTGGTTTTCTCTGCTCAGGGACAGAACCACATTTAACCGGGTCCCACCTTCCTCAGGCAGACACAAGCTCTTGAAGGACCAGTGTGCTGGGAGTGTGCACTGCCCTGGAAGGGTCCATGGCTGACACCGGCTCTCACTCTGCCAGCGGCTCCTGCTTGGCCTCAGTGACGTGCCGGCACGGGGTGGGCACCGGTCGCAAGTGCCGGGGGCTGCTGTACATCCTGATGATGTGCGGGGCCTGGATCCACGTGCTGATCAGCTGGAAGGCGACAAGGTCCAGCACGGGCCCCTCGAAGGCAGCCAGCAAGTTCACAGGGGCGGCTTCCTTGAGGAACCGGGGCAGCGCCACGGCCTCGGGGATGCTGGTGTTGCCCAGGAAGAAATCCATCAGCACCTGCTTGCGCAGGCAGTCCCTGAGGTACAGCACCAGGTCCTCCAGCCGCTCCACCAGGAACCGCTCATCCCAGGCCTCCAAGGGCCCCTGCAGCAGCAGAGAGAAGAGGGCCGTCTTCAGCACGTAGGACGAGAGCACCCGGCCCCACTGGGAAGAGAAGGGCTCCTCCAGGCTCTGCCCGCGGAGGTCCCGCAGGCCCTTGAGGATCTGCAGGCACTTGAGGTGGCAGGAGGAGGCCGGGGCCTGCTCCTTTAGCCAGCCCAGCAGCCGCTGCTCCTGCCGCGAAGCATTGAGGCTCCAGAGAGCCTCGGGGGCCGGGGGGCCCTGGGGCGGCAGGGCCGTGAGGTAGAGCGCGTCGCCGAGAGGGATGGCTGGGATGAGGCGCACGGCCATGGAGATGTGGCAGCAGACGTAGTCGGAGCAGGGCAGGATGTGCAGCGTGGGTGGGTGCCCGGGGCAGGCCGAGAGGCTGACGCGGCAGCGCTCCTGCAGCCGGTACCGCACGGCGCCCAGGCACCGCTGCAGGTGGCCCTGGAACCAGCGCAGCACCAGCCCCGCGGAGAGGTGGCTTCGGCCCTGCAGCTCCACGCACAAGCCCTCGGCGAAGGGCCGCCAGCGTCGTGACCCGCCGTCCCTGGCTCGCAGGCCGCAGATGA
>WEKX01017324.1:305427-322739 GCA_013390025.1 Pitta sordida
CGGGGCGGGGAGCGGCACCGCCCGCGATGTCGCGATTTCCCGCCTTCCCGCCGCCGCCCCGAGGGAGCCTCGAAACGCCCGAGGCCGAGCGCGGCTCCCCCCGGCCCTGAGGGCGCAGCCCCCGCACCGGGGACGCCAGGAAGGCGGTTCCGGCCCCCTCTCACCACAGCAGGGCACTGCGGGGTGTGCTGGTGTGAGGATGGGTGTTTCTGGACCCCTGTGCCTGGGGGAGCTGCTGCCCGGGCTGCGGTGCCGTGTCACGAGCTCCACGTTGTACGTTTTCCCTCAAATAAAAGTGTTACGGGCCTGTCCCTCCTTCCCAGCTCTGCCTGAGGGAGCCGGTGCCAAACGACAGCAAAGCCATGACAGGGCTGCTGCCTTACCACAGCTGCTTGCAGTCAGAAAAGAACCCCCAAATCCCCCAAAGCCTTGGGTTTTCTACCTTTTGCCCAAATTATTCAAACGTTAACAAACTAGGGCGAAAGCAATAGTCCTGGGATATATCTGCACAGATACTTGAGATAATTTTAAAACACATATTTTGCTGGAAGTATGTTAAACTCAGTCTGAAATGTTGATGAGGACAGGATCATTATCCTCGAGTTCCTCTTCGCTTAATAAACATTTACCGAGTTTTGAAGCTGTTTGCTGAAGTCGAAGGACCATCTGTGTAAGCATTCTGCTGTAGTTTAATTTCAGGTGATCAAGTTCTTACTGCATTTCTGAAACTTGCTGCCATCTGTGCAGTGGCGATGGGTGGCCTCACAACGGTGGAGAAGTGCTTGAACACAACAGACTGAACCCAGCAAGCTGAAAGTGCTGTAATGAGGAACAGGTCAGAGAATCAAGAGAAAGGACCTACAAATGTTTCATTATGTAATTTGTCTTTATATGAAACAAAATATTACTTCGAGTACATAAAAATCATACTTCACAGAAAGTGGCTTATATTTTATAGCCAAGATGCTGCACACAAAGTCAGACTAGGTAACCACGGTCAAGAAACCTGAATTAATTCACAGGCAACCAAACTAGGGTGAAAGTCAAGAGTACACTTGATGTCCTAACCACTCCAACTCTTCACTCTTAAAGTTATGATCAGAAGTTTGGGGATTTTTTTAATTAAAGATGTAAAGGTTAGAAACTATAGGCAATTTTATAACATCTCAACCAGCACAATATTCCATGCCCCACAATCAAAAGCATGTTTTCTGACAGCTGCAGGCATCTGAGTCCACAGGCTTGCTACTCAGAAATGTCATTCCACAATAGCCTTATCTTGGGGGGAAAGAAAAAAACCAGTAAGTGAAAAGCATCTTTCTTCCCCACTTTTTGTTTCATGTTTTCCTATCCCTGTATTTCTTCATAAAGCCAAATGCGGGGACAAAAACATTCATTGTTCTGCTTACTGCCTGTGACCCATCGCTTCACTTTGTTCTGCATCCCCAAAGCCCAAACTGTTTAAAAGATACAGCTGTACTGGTATTAAACCGATCCTTCATGATGTTTCATTGGAAAATACTGTTAAACTCTGTGAACCCTTGGCCCATACATTCAATTTTTACTAGCCAATGTTTTTTCATACCCTCAAGCCCAGCACATTTCACACGCCTCCAAGCCTTGCTACAAGCGTTCTGATTTTTGAAGACAGTCTGGGCTCTCTTTTCATGCAGGGCTGATTTGATTAGCTGCACGGCCACGCTCAGGAGATGGACAGCTACATCTGCAGGAACTGGCACAGCCCTTTGTGCCTGTTGGGCAGCTGCTGCCCATGGAGTGACCTAGAGCTGAGCAGCACAGCAATTATCCCTGTGGGACCTGTGTACAGGGGAACGCTGCAGCTTCCCAGGCAGCCGTGGGCCCCACAGGCTGGAGGAGATGCAGATGTCACCTCAGCCAGTGGGACAGCCCCGGGGGCAGCTGGCTGAGAGCGTGTGACCAGTCACACCAGTGCAAACACCAGCTCAGCACATGCTTCTACACGCCCAGATGGTGCCAGGGCAGACACTCTCAGGCTGCAGAGTAACGGGTTGTCTGCTAATAACTGTGACATTGAAATCAACCAGAATGAATCCACAACACAGATTTTTACTACTGCTGTTTAAATTACCAGTGAGTCTTTTCTCACCTACTCAGCCAGATGCAAGATAAGAGCTGGAGAACCCGAGGCTAATAAAAGATGGCCAACAGCCTGTTTTCTGGGATTTTGTCTGTTTCACATCTTCCTGAGGATGGGGTGGGTCTCTGGTCAAAATTCTAAATACCTCAGAGGTGGAAGATGTCACAGAGGTGCTCAGCTTTATGAAGCTTTTAATAGCAATTGTGTACTCAAGAAAAATAATAGGTTGTACACTAATAACCATATCCTCAAAATCGTGACCAGAGAGAATTTATAACATCACTTTTTACTACCATTGTTTAAATCACCCATTGTTTAAATCAATGTTATCCAAACACTCACTTTAGAATGTCCCATATCCAGGATATCCTGTTCACTAAATAAAGCAATAATGTTATTCTCAAACAAGTCTGAGCTAAAAATAGATATCCCAGTATATATGATCTGCATGATAGCCCTGGGGGAGATTTGCAGAGGCAAAAGAAAGCATTGGGTTAGAGCATCCATTAAAGTTATAGAAACTTGGGTAGTACTTCATACATCTGTGTGACTGATATGTTCATACTACAGTACAGCAGATACTGTCAGAGATGTAGGCAGAGCAGTCTGCAGTGAACTCACCAACCCAGGAGGTAGAAGGAAGTGGCAGAAAGGCAGAAGACAAGGACAGGTGATGACATTTGTGTGGTGCTCTCAAGACCTACCTGAGACACGAGCCTTAGTCTTCCTCGCAGCTACCCCAGACAGCTGCCCCAGTGAACCAAAGCTGCATGTAATGTATTGCAGGTGCAGCAGGAAGTATCTGCCTGCACCAGTGATGTACAGCTGCTCATCTACCGTGAGCAGGTTATAATGTACCTCCAAATTCTTATAATGCACTAATAAATGGCCCATAGCAGAAAAGCTAAGAAATTGATTACAAAATCCACAGGTCTGAAAGACCAGAGACTCAACTTCATGCCCCAGTCATTCTTCTAATTATTTTCATTGAAAGCAAAGCTGCCAGCACATCTCTCCCCCAGTCCACAGGGTGGTCCTGCCAGGGGGATGCCATGGTCATAATAAACATCCTTTGTCTGCCAGGAGTCTGACTCGCAGATTTTGTGGGATACTGTTAACTACCATACACACCAACAGCATCAGGCAGACACGAATCCATTTGTTACTGTGGACTAACAAATCTCTGCCAGTCACAGCAGCAGGGGATGGGAAAACAGGAGAGGGTGTCTCGCTACCACAAACCGATGAGGAGACTCAGCAACCCAGGACTGAGGAGAGCCAAACCTTCTGGAGCACATGCACGGGGGAGTTTTGTGGGGTAGGGGTGTTACTACACATTCCCTCTTAAAATATTTTGTTTAATAAGTGGGATGTTCTTCCCACCTCTGCCAGTCTGTTTGCTCACTAGCTATCAGCAGGGTGTAGCACTTCTTAATCTGAGAGCCTGCAAGCAGACCAGGTTGCTATAAATCACATACAGCCCAATACAGGATTTCCTTGCTGTAGAAGGATGGCTTCCTGAGTAATTCATGTAACAATCTCCCGCCTAAGTCTGTCCTTATCACAAGCAGAAATACCCTGGCTCTACACTGGTGATCAGTACCAGTATCAGCTGCTTTGTTTCCAGCTTGTCCCACATAATTTGAAAAGCCTCAAGGGCTATTTTTTTTTTTATAGAAACTTGTGTGAGCAGGGCATTTGTACTTAGCCATTACTCTGCCATTCAGGGAGCCGTGTGTGTATGTTTCCACCTACAGAACAAAACAGGAACAAAGCCCCCAGCCACCAGTGCCAGTTGGGATGCTGAGTTGTCTGATAAGCTGTGAGTGTAGCAGACTCCCATCCCATGTCCTTCAGAAAGCTAAAGTGGCTCATGTTGTGAAGAAATCCAACTACAGCATCACAGAAAGGAAACAACTTTCAGCAAGGAGAGTGCAAATATGCAGCCACCATAGGGAAACGGGATTAGCAGTAACTGTGATTGTTTTTTATAATGAACATGAAACATGAAAACTCTCCAGGTCAAGACCATAAGTCTTGCACTTGCTCTTTAAGTGTAGTATTTGATGTGATCCACATTTGAATGACAACAGTCATGCTGAGGTATAGCTCCCAGTGCTGTATCTAAACACTTCAGCCGACAAGTCCTGGTAGCTCTCCTAGGGCAGCAGAGGAGTTGATGATGCTGTGCTGGTGACAAGGCCTTAGTGTGTCACCCTCCCCATTCACGAGCCTGCTCAGCCTTTCTCTTTTCCCACCACCCCCAGGGCTCAGCAAAACTTGTGGGTCTGAGAACTCCCAACACGGAAGCTCCAGGTTTAAAAAGCATCAGATAGAGCCAAACCTTGCGAGTGCTTGCACTAGTTTAACAAAAACCAGTTTAATGCAAATCTAATTAAATTTGGACACATTTATGTGTGTTCAAATCTAAATTTAATCACTGACTGAAATAGTTTAGTTTAATTAACGGTAAATCACTGAAATGTGTATTTGCACCATAACTTGCTAAAGTAATAAAAAGCGATCCCATACCCGAGCCCTAATTCGCAGATTAAAACAGATTAAATGAGGATTGTAATAGTTTCATTACACCAGTGTGGGGGTGTTGTGTCATTCTGTTTTTGTTTTGCAAGAGTTAGAGAAGCAACATCAGGCTTGTTCCACAGCTCTCAGCTGGTTTCAGCAGTGCTGTGTCGGTGTCACCAATGGTTTCTAAAGAGCAGCAAAGCAGCAGCAGCTTTCCTCCTCCCCTCCAGTGACTCTCATTACCTGGTCCCAGCCGTGAGCCTGCCTGGCCTCCATGTTTTTCAGCTTTGGATTTCTGTACCCCTAAGCTTGACGTGAAATTAGAGAACGGGTTTTGTGCCTGACAGACAACCTGCAGCAGAGAGCTGCAAAGATAAAGCCTAGGCAAAAAAGCAACGAGATACACCCAGCAGAATCAAAGGTAAGTGCACAACAGGAAACAAGCTTTGTTATCGGCTTACAGCCTCAAATAATGAGATGATCCTGGCTCAACTGACACTCCTGCTGATGAGCCTGGGCTGGATCACCCACCCAGGGAAAAGGATGGAAAATATAGCGTAGGAAGAAACCTGAGTGAGGGAGGATCTGTCCAGGGAAACCAGCTTATCAGCACTAAGCAATTACAATGGGAAAAGCTAATGCTCTGGCTCACAGCACTCGTTCCACAGGGCTGGAGGGCAGAAGTAGCTCTAGGAAGCCTTGTCCTAGGCCCTTAGCTCAGCCTGTTAAGGGTAGAAAGGGAGAAAGCTAGTATATAGGTAAAAAAAAGTGGCCTGTAGAAAAGGAAAAGCAACCTAAAACTGGTCAAAGGATCCTAGCCAGAAGTTTCTCACCCCTGCATTCCCAGAGGGACGGTAGCAGACGTCCTTGGGCTCAGGGAGATTTCACCCCACATCCACAGCAAACCCCAGCCTGGCAGCAAACCCCAGCTGGTGGCTTCTCCATCAGGAAGCTCCACCCCAGCGCCACCAGCCCACACAGGGCAGTGTCCTCTGCACGGCTCTGGCCTACCCAATTTGGGTGGAAAGATGGTAGGGGGGTGCTGCAGGCACTGCTCATCAGCAGTTGAAGTTAACATCTTGTGGCACAATGCCTGGCATAGGAGATATTCGCACATGCAGTTGTTTAAATCATGCCTAAAACTCAGGCTCAGTCGTGTAATCTTCCTGCTTCAAGCGCAATTCTTTCTCTGCTTGGCTGCCCTCTGAGGGGATGAGCACTACAGTGATGGAGTCTGAAATCCCACAAGGATAGCTAAACTTGATCCATCCATCCATCCATCCACCCCGATTTCTCAGGCTACACTCCTTTAACTAAGATAAAACTTCCCACAATCAGTGCAAAGCAACACAATTACTTCATTAGTAAGAAAGCAAGTACAGCATATTCCCATCTGTGTTTAAGGCCATTCAGATAAGCTCATTAAACAACAGCTATTTTTACATCTGGTGTCATAGGTTTCCATATTACTACAGTGCCAACCACTTGATCAGAGGTGGGAGCAACTTTCATGTTCTACCTAATTCAATTTAAATTTATTTTTTTAATTTACAATACAGAAGGCATCATATTTCCTCCCTGGGACTGTAGAATACAGGTTGTCTTCATCTCACTCCACATCTCTTTGTGTACAAACACAGTGCAAACTCAGTGAAACAACAACAGCACAGGCTCTCCTAAGGCAGACTGAGGCCAACCCCAAAGGGCCTTTACAAGCTGGTTCATGGCCACATGTTATTTCTTATTTTACTTTCGGAACGTGTTCTGTCTCCTGTTCCCTTTGCCGTCTCTAAAGTGGTACCTGCAAATTGGGGAGAGAACAATGAATGCAAAAGGTTCACTTTCCCCTATCTCAGCATCGGTGGGAACAGATGCGTCCATAACCTGGCTCCTACTAGTGAAGGTGAGCAGATCCCTTACTGGGGGCTGTTACAAACATCTCATCAGCATTGCGCTCACCTTGCAGTGCCCAGAACCAGCCCCTACCCGAGCAGAGTCAACAGGCCCTCTGGAATCCTTATGTCTGGGTCCTCTCTGAAAGGAAAAGTATGCTCTTAACTAAAAGAGGACATAAATGTTAGAGAAAGCAAGGAGCAGTACAAGACCACATCGAGTGTTAAAGTGAAACTTGGACCCATTGCAGCATCACACTTCAGGGACTGGGGATGTGGCACTACAGAGTGGAGATGTCCCAGCCAGCTCCGCAATAATTTGTTCATTCCCATGGAAGCAGAGAAAAGGGATATCCATGGTAAATAAAGAATGAAGAGCATGATTTGAAAACTAAAGAACTATGACCCACCCCAAAACAAGCTTATGCTTGGATTGCCACTCTTTAAATGACACGGCTTTGTCCACATATCAATGCATTATTCCACTCCCTCTCTCTGCTCTGCCTGCTGCCATGGTGTGACAGATGACAGAGGTTTGAGGAGAGCTGCCTCAGGCTGCACAAATTTCAAGCTCTCTCCAAAACCACTTTGATATTGGAAGCTGCACACTTGAAATTTCCATACCTCATGTTCCACTGTGGTTACAGTTTTTCAGGGATCTGATCTGAGGGGAGCTTTAACAGCTCATCTCTGCAGGAAGATTTCTAGTCATTTAAGAAATATGAAATACTGAGGCTTGTATCTGAACTCAGTAAGCAATTTCAGTTCACACAATTTCAGCACCAGCCTTTGGCTCTGGAATAAATAATAAACCTTATTTCTAGATCAATTTTTTTGTCAGGTTTATGAATTATAAACTTAAGAAATATACTTTTAATATCACTCCTAAATATATTAGAGAGCAATGAATTATTCATGATGATTGAATGCTTCATTGGATTTATTTCCCTTGTTTTAATGAATCATTCATGAACTTCTGGACATTTATCTTACTCAAAGCTGTTCACCAAATAGTTTGGAGTAAGCAATTTTATGCCAGCAGCTTTCTTGGACACGACACCGTTTGCCTCCAGTATCCTGTTATTTGTAGTTTGTGCTCACAGTACAGCTCCACATACCCTACAGCACTGATTTAGCTCCCCAAGCAGATGATTATTACAAAGAACACTTCTCCCCCAAACAGCCAGCCAACAAGTCCATTTACAACCTACCCACTGATCAAAGAAAATGTGGGGAGTAGAAATACACCTAAGGTAGCTTTAGTGCCCATCTTCATCCATCAGCAAAAGGCAGACCATCCAGATCAAAATACACCTGAAGATACAGTGGCCCACTATGGGGAAGTTCAGTGGCAGACACATGATTCTCTCCTGGCCTCCAGCCACACTGCAGGTCATTTGGACTCAGTTCAGCAACACCGTATAAAATTATTTTAGAAGCCAAGGAAAACAAAGCCCACTGAATAATCAGACCAAATTTATGTCAAACAAATCAAAGAAAAACAAACCACCTAAAATCCATTTAAGATGTTGCTTGATTTAAGGCAAGTATAGATGAGTAGTGGCTATGACTTCTGAAACTTCATAGCATGCAAGTTCAGACTTTTGCATTCATTGTTCTCTTCCTGATCTGCAGGTACTCACACAGAGGCAAGAAGTAGGGGCACAGGTGCAGCTCCAGAAACTGAATAGACTTTGATCCACTTCGGATTTTTTTTCTCCCTCACAACAAACAAACAAAAGAAAGCAAACAAAAATAGTTACTGAATCGAGTCCATGCTGGTGTGTTGTAGCAATTTCAGATCATTGACTGTTTGTATGAGAAGCAGATTCATATCTTGGTAGGTGGGAGAGCCCAGGAATGAGCAAGTGCTGCCCAAGATGAAGAAGGTGAACACTGAGTAAAAGCAGAGTGCAACATAATAAATGCCAGATGCAGGAAAATTTATCATTGTTTTTACAATGTGGATGAATATTCTGTAGGAAATCTCCTCTATAAACTTCTCTTGGTTTTATGCTGTTTTCATAACACATGCAGGTCATGTGTGTAATTTGTTCTATTGTTTTCTCTTGGCTGTGACAGTAAGACTTCGTAAGTGAAATGTTTGGGATTAGGTTTTTGGAGGTTTTTAGTAAATCAGAAAGACAAGTGTGTTAACAGTTCTGCTGATTATTCCTACTCACCACAGGTCAGTCTGGAATAAGTACTCAGTACAAGATGACATATGGAGGGTATATCATAATACATACATCATCTAAAATCAAAGGCTGCAGCAGTATCATAGGTATTTTGGCAAGAAAAGCATAACCATGGATTTTCTTGTTAATATAAAAGTCACTGAAAACAAGACACAGGGCTTTCACCACCGGGCCTGGCGAGTTATTTCTGTTTGAATACCAAATCTATGGAGAATGGTGAGTCAGAAAGAAATAATGAACTATCAGCTCACTCCCCAGGTCGCTTCAATGCAGTAGCTTCACGTAAACATTTTTATCCCAATAGTTTGCAACATCATACCCAAAAAATGTGGGTCCAGGTGGCTGCTTCAGCAGTTATGAATCGCCAGTGATGCAAGCTGAAAACCAGGCCATACTTTTCCTGCCTTTTTCTTGGAAAAATCCCACATGGAGCAACAATCCACAGGAAAGCTTCAGGAATACTCATAGCAGCTTACCAGGATAAATCCTCTTGCTGGTCACCAGCATTAGGATTCATGTCACATCTGCTGGAGAGGACCATATGTCCCAGCTTATGCTGAACTAGTGCTCTGTGCTGTAAGTCTCTGCATTTATGACAAATGATAAACAAACACAGCCAGCTCCAGAGTCTGTACATAAACACATGTATCTGTCATCTTCTTTTGTAAGGCTCTGCTCCCCAAGAAGGGAGAACTGATTTCTCATGCATTATCTCTCTAAACACATGCCCCATGTCTTACAAGATTCTCACATTTTGTGTAAACGATAGCACTTGTGTCACTTAAAATTGAGATATAATTATGTATTTCTCATTAGCAAGTATTGCTGTGATATTTGAGTGGGAGGAATTGACGAGTGGACAGCTGTTAATGTAAAAAAAAATAAAATCACATTTCAACCACCTTCAAAGTCTTCTTTCAACTACCTTCAAAGTCTAAGTAAACAGCATTTTTCCTGCCAAAGTCAGAACAATGAGAGCTGACAAGATGAGATGTGGAAGACAGCTCCCCACTTGTCACTAGCTGTTAGCTTCCAGGTCAGGGCTGGAATCAAGCCATTAAACTACACTTGTAGAATAATCTCACCAGTGATTTTAGGGCCTGCTGCTGTTCTTTTGCTGGACAAAAAAACCCACTAAAAAGCAGCAAGGTCAGCACATTTTCACATACCAGGAGTGCTGTATTAGTCCAGTAGTACAGACACAAGGGAGATTCAGCTCCTCTCAAATTGTATTTCCAGTGTATTTCTGCCACAGACTTGGTAAGTGGCCACAGGCAAGTCACTAAAGCCTCCAACAAGTCTTACATGGAGCAACCCATTATTCCCATTGCTCTTGGGTTAAGAGTTAAGCACAAATTTGTACCTGTAGTAGATTTGCATTCAGGGGCCTTCTCTTAGGCCAGCCCTAAAGCAAAGTCCTTTCCTCATGGGCATGCTGCAGGCTAGTACTGTCATTCCTGAGAGTGGGACCCTGCTGCACCCGCCTGGGGATCCACAGCCACTGACATGGAGAGACTTAGACGACACATTCAGAGAGCAGAGACTCCTCTGTGTTTTGCCATTTGAGCATTAGTCTTTGAAAGGCAACTTGTACATGTTCTCCTTCCTCAGAAGCTGGGTGCCACCTCTGGGGTATGTCTGTCCCACAGGAGGGAGGAAACAATCTATCATCAGCAAGATGAGACAGTTTTAACTGAGGCGTGGGCTACTGTTTGAAGAGGAAGCTTACTTTAATCCAGAGATAGCAACAAAGATCAACATGACTGAGTCACCTGCCTTGACACTGCATGTCTGTCTGCTCCTATAAGCAAATGCTTTTCACTCCACTAGATGTTTAATGCATTTGCATACACAGTTAGCAGCCTCTGACTATACAGCTGCCCTCAAACCACAAGCTTGGGAGAGATTCTTGACAGCTTGCTAAAACATAGCTGGCAGAACTTGCCTTCAAACAGCACCACAAAAACATTCAAATCCACCTTACCTGCTGCTGCCTCTGCTCTGACCCAGGCAGCCCAGGCAGGTGGCTGGCCATGGAAGAGCATGTCTAGTGCCAGAAATCATATTTTTGTTCCATAGTCCAGAAAAGATACTTTAAATAGGAAAAACACCTACTGTGTGGGTGTACCCTGGGTACAGTAACACTGAAAAACAACTCACTGACATGCAAATGGGTGCAAGGAAAGAAGACGGCTTCAGGCAGTCATAAGAAGCCTGAAGTCTGAAACAAGTAATGATACTGTCAAGGTGGTCACCTTCCTCTGCTCTGTGCCAGCTCAGGAACCAGGCATTGAGAGCTACAGCTCTGCACCCTCCCTCCTGGGCACACAGTCCTACCAGCAGGTCTTCTTTGCTCTGAAAGCCGTGACTGTGGTGAAAATGCAGCAGGAATGATGCAGCCATACAGAGGAGAGATGTGCACCCCAACCCTGCCCTGCTTCCCACTGCCTTGCTCAGCACCTCCAGGCTGCTCTTCAGCACAGGGCTCAGCACACAGACCCTGGGAAGGTAAGATCTGTGTGATCTAATAGTTGTCTAAAAACTACTAAAAAAGTATTTACTAAGATAGTAGAGGCAAACTCTTCTCCAAGGTGTTACATGACATAATAGGTAGCAGCAGCAACAGTCTTGGAAGGTTCAGGATGGATATGAGGAAAAAAAGTGTCACTAGTAGGGTAATGCAGGACCAGAACAAGCTGCCCACAGAGGCTGACGAATTTATGTCCTTGGAGGATTTCATCATCTGCCTACAAAAAAATCACAGGTGACATGCTTTAGTGCTGGCCACAGCCCTGCCTGCAGCAGGAGGCTGGACAAGATGACGTCCAGAGTTTCTTTTCAAGTAACACTGTGCGACTCCTGGGCACAAGTAAAGGCAGTGCCAAGACCAGAGCTTGTGAAACAAGGATATCCAGCACCAAAACTCCCACTTTCTATATACATGTATCAACATAGGTGTATTAATCTGCATCTTAACATGATGAAACATTACTGCTGCCAAAAGCTGTATGTATTCCTGAAGACAAAGAGTTACTTTGTCTGCATTTATTGGAAGGACATAATGACACCAAATGGAATTTTACCTTAAACACAGTCAAGTTCTTTTAGAGATCTATTATCCACTGAACCTGTTCAATTGAATGTTAATTCACTTACTCATCATTAGATCAGCCTCCCATTGTAAAAAAACCCAAAAAAATAGGCAGCAAGCTTTCTCCAACACTGAGTTCTGCCACTCTGGAAGTACAGTTGTTATTCTAAATCCATTCAGACTTGTCATCTCAGACACCTTGGGAAATCTGAAGTGACAAAAAGAAAAATGGTTCCTTTAAACCATCTCCTCCCTTATCCCACACATTCCTCCTTTAAACTGGCCAATATTTTTGTCTCATCCCTTTAATCTTCCGAAGCTAAAAAATATGTGCAGAATTCAATGCAAGTGACGTGCCACAGCTATGAAGCTAGCGGCAAAAAATGACTGGCACACCATTGGAAATTACGTCTTCCCTGAAGTCAAGAATCAAGGCAGACAAAAAGGGTTGTACAGATTAAATAACCCCTGAAGTACTGAGCACAAATAGAGATGTACAGTCCACATCACCCCCAGCATAGGGACTGTATGGCATATCCTCAGCTGATCACAAGCACAGCTCTTTGTGCCCAAATGAGTCACACAGATTTATTCCAGATAAAGATAAAGCCCATCTCGAACAATTTAGCTCTCTGCCAAACAATCCTTTGAGTCTCATTTTACATCATCTGCATCACAAATCATAGAATGGTAAAGATTATCTAGTTCCATTGCCCTGCCACTATCCCAGATTGCTCCAAGCCCTGTCCAACCTGGCCTTGAACACTTCAGGGATGGGGCAGGCACAACTTCCCCTGGAAACCCATGTCAGGGCCTCACCATCCTCACAGGGAGGAATTTCTTCCTTCTATCTAATCTAAACCTGCTCTCTGTCAGCATACAGCCATTACCCCTTGTTCTATCACTACGTGTCCTTGACACAAGTCCTTTCAGCTTATGTCAGCATCACATTAATTAAAATTAAAAAATATGAGCATATGATTTTTGGCTGGCCTAGAGACTGAAACGTGTCCTAGCAAAGCCGGACCTACACCACTGTGGCATCACGTGTGCCTTGTGCAGAGATCCTGCTCCAGAACCGTCAGAGCTTCAGGAACAGCCCCAGTGCTCAGCAGAGGGAGGACACCATCTGGCCGTGTCACTCACCTCCAAGCACCATCGTTACATTAACCTCTCAGAGCAGCTTTGGGGAGTAGATGCCAGGTCGCCCCTAGCACTGACCTCGGAAGGAACCAGCAAGAGGCAAGGTGCTGAACAAAGAGCAGACAACAGCCCTACAGCCCTGCACACACACATGGATCTGCTCCCTCTCACCGAGAAATAAAATTCTCCTTCTGCAGGAGAAACTGGGATCAAGCCCTGGGTTACCACAGGAGCTAGAAGAAGCCCTCATTACTTTGAGGGGAAGGATTTTGTCCCACCACATATTACAAAACCTGAATCATGTACTTTATGGTTTACAACGAAGCCACAAGTTAAGACTGTCATCTTCCCCACCCTGTTTTGAAAATGCAGCATTTCACAGTCTGTCAGATCCAAGCACCTTCTCCTCTGTCAACATGAGCAGAGTTCACTGAGAATCACCATGATAACAAACCCTGTATAAGCCATATACTTTGGCCTCTGCCTGCTATTAACCCCTGCTGGGATGGCTGGTATTAATTACCTTAGTTCTGCCTTAAAATAACATCAAAAAAGTAACTCCAGCCTTACAGTGGCTGTACAATAATTCTGTACAGCACTGAGCATTTCTAGTTGTTGTGCAACCTTCTACCACTTTTTTTACTCTTTCAAAAGCCAAACAACATTTTTAAACAGAAAACTCGTCCCTTTTGCATGAGAAAAATTGAAAGCAACTCCATTTTCTATGTAAATCAACAAAAAAGAGTGAACTGCCAGCAAGCAGGAAATGCATAGCCATTGAAAGTGATAGAACAGCTCACCCACATTTTAATGGATGGGCAGAAACCTGCTGCTCCAGTACAGAAGGACCATATCCTGCTCTGTAGCATAAAGCAGTTGTTCTCCCAAACCACATTTCATGCTGACAGCTAAGGACAGTGTTACTGTCTCACCCTACCCAAATGTGCAGGATGTGTTCAGCTGCTGAGGACAAGGCACTCGCTACGAGCACTTTCAGAGTTGCAGCAGATAAGACCAAACACACTGACCTCACATGGCAATTTCCTGGCATTTGATGTTCCCAGTCTTTGGTTAAAAGAAATACAATAAACATGAGATCTGCCTCTTAAATATTGTTGTCCCACAAGAGCAGAAGATATTGCATTAATCTAATAGGATGTACCTTTAGTAAATGAACTTTCATGCATGTTGCTCACAACTGTCTGAGGTTGAGGTAAGTAAAATGAGAATCCCTTAGAGTTATCTCCTGATTACACAGTCCCTGGGAAACCTGTGATTTAGCTTTGATTAGCTTTGAGTCCTAGTGTGGAAATCAGTCCTAGATGAGAATCAAATGCTGCTTCGTTTGAACTATGTAAATATCATCAGTAGTTTGAGTACAATCAGGTAACACTTGCAATAGTTTGGTAGAAATTATTTCTGAAGAAATGTACAAAGTGCCAGGCATAATAAATCACACAGAATGATTTTCAGTCTAAGCTTCTTCGCAAAAAAAAAGGTAAATAATCCTGTGTAAGAAGCTTGTCATGTCAAAATGCACCAGTCAGTACCTACAAACTCTAACAGAGCTACTGAAAAGGTAAAAAGGTAAATTCAGACGTACCTGGATTAAATCCTGCCTGAAGCAAAGCAGGATCAGTTTGAAAGCTCTAATGGAGTATGTATTAAATGCAATTCCACAGGTGGTCCAAGTCATTCTCTCCACTTGCTTTGTGTCAGGGATCAATTCCTTACAAACACTCTGATGTCAAATAACCCAAACCAAACAAACCCAAGAAAATACCAAACAACAACAACAAAATTCCCACCACAACAAAAAACAAAGGAAGTAAAATTCTGTTTAGAAAATTTAGAACTGCACCCGAAAAAACCCCACCCCAAAATATTAAGTAAAGTTGGTCTTATAATACCAATCTTTATTCAAGACAGGTTGAAAATAAATAATTGCTAGTACTTCACTTACCCTGAAAATAGAAATCAAAAATATTCTAATTCATCAGTATTAACCATTTTAAAATCAGCTGATGAGCTCCAGCTTATTTCAAGTACATATAAATTTGAAGGCAACAGAGAATGTATGTGTGTACCAATACACACAAGTTGTATATATAAAGCATGTCTATACATATTTTGCTGCCACCTTGTGAACAGTCTCTGAATAAGGTGGTTTGGTTCATACAGATTCAATTCTGCCATCTTTATTCACATTTAGCTTAACTGACTTTAATACAGATATTTTTTAAATGGGTGTTCAGTGTGACAAAAGGATGGCTGAATCAAGTGCTTAGGGCACAAAATTTTAAAAGGCTGAACAAAATAGCTCTTAGTCTTCCACAATTTCCCCACACTCTTGTGCCCCAGTTTAGTGCCACAATCAGTATGGAAAGCATCACTAAATTCTTTCTGATAGAAATATTGCAGCTTTGCATCCAAGTTGTATGGCTGTCTTCAAAACAGAATAAGCTGGTGTCTGTGAAAAAAAAAAAAAAAGATTAAATACATCAACTTTGCAGAATACATTTCTCCACAAATGTAAGTCAAGAGAAAAAATAGGAGATAAGCAATAAATTCCTCATATAGTATTCAAGGGAGCACAGAATTCAGTTCAGTATTCCTAACAGGGTTGTCTTCATCTACCAAGATGATGCCTCAAGCTCCCAGCTGTATGGAGAGCACTTACTATGCTTATCTTCAATAATATTTAAACCAAATTTAAATCACAATGAAATCTGAAACACAATCGCTTCAACACTTGACATGAGTTCCAACAGATTCAGTTCTATCCCAGAAAAATCAAAGCTGTAAATGCAGGGCTCCCTTATACGGATCTTTGAAAAGGAATAAAAAGCAACTTTTGTTTTCTGTTTCTCAAATAAAGAACCACATCCCAGGCATTAGTTAAGGAAGCTGACAGCACCCATCAGTCAACACTGCACTTACTGCTTAGGCGTCATGCTCAAGCCCAATGTCGTGGTGCTCCCGTTCATCATCCCGGAACTGCTTTATTACCTTTAAAAACAGCAGGGAATTAGTGGGTCTGCTTGGCACACAAATCAAGGCAGAGTTTACACAAAACTATATGCTGCTGACCACTGTGTGCACCATGGCAAGCCTCAAAATCTTGTCAAAGGTCTCCCAATCAACGGGGAAATGCTGAATTACTGAAAGCATGCTGAAGATATTCCAACCTAAATCTTAGTTTTGGTGCAAAATCATTCTTTTATCTTAAAGGTTTCTGTTGACTTCAGCATTCTAAGTGACAAAAGACCTAATGTCAATCCTACGAGTGTATTGGTTTTAAAATACTAAAGTCACACTAGATAATTTAATGAATTTGTTAAACTACTTTTTAAGTCATAGTTAAATACCTGTAATAGTTCTTTGTACTTTTCTGGATCTTCTTCCATAAGAGTTCGGATCTGGTTGTTGTAGTGGTCTGATATACTCTCTTCCACTGCCACTGTGCAAGTCATAGCACCTTTCTTTCCAAGTAAAGCACTTCCAGCCCCTGTGGTTGTGGTACCAAGCACATGAAGAGTGAAATCTGGAGCAATGCATGTAATATCTTACATATTCGAAGATCTCACAAAACACTAACACAAACCCACCTAAAACAAAACCTGCTACATTCCAGAAAGGCAATAAAACCGTAGGGCGAACTCTGTATGCAACCATGAGTTCATTGAACTTTTTCAGGTGGTCTTTTTCTTGATTCCACATTTGCTGCAAAAGAACCAGATCACAGTGAAGTGCAAAACCAAAAACGTTACACATTTCCGATAAAACTAAACAGCGCAAGCCACACACATGTTGATAGCTGAGGTAACACTGTAACATCACAGGGGAAATGGTGAGGGGCAGCTGCACATAGTTATAAAAAGGCAACATAAAAACTTCTGCAAAATAAGACAACGGTACAGTAACTGTAGTACTGGTAGGTCGCTTTCCAAGTCATCCCAACTCTCTTGTTCAATCTTGTCATGGAAACTACGACCTTTTACCTTCCCCCGGGCGCTGTTAACCAAATACAAATTAAGCAGAAACCCACCTGGATAACGGGCCCCGCGCTCGACCTGCCCAGCACGGCCATTTGTCCCGCATAAATGCGGTTCGCCCCGAACTCCCCCGCATGGTCCACACGGATGATTCGGTCTACCACGGGCTTGTTGATGCCCTCCAGAGCCACCCGCGTGCTGCACGGCCTGAGGGCGGCCCCGCCGGCGGGCACAGGCCGCGGACCTGTCGGAGAGACAAAGGTGACACGAGATCTGCTGCCACCCGGCCCGGTCCGAGGCGGGGGGGGCGGGAGGGCAGCCTAAGGGGCGGGCAGGGGGCCGAGCCCG
>WEKX01017324.1:323373-340990 GCA_013390025.1 Pitta sordida
GAGCCGCCATCGCCGCCATGACGTCATCACGCTCCCGCCGTCACCCGGGCCCGGCGTCCCCGGTTGCCATGGGAACGGCGGCGCTCGCGCCCCTGGCGGCCGAGGCGCGAACCGCGCGCGGAGCGCTGAGGGGCCGCCCACGGCCACAGCAAAACCAACAGGCGTTAGAGTACAAAAATAACATTTATTGCATGTTAATTCCTTTAAAAAGGGAGGCAGAAAACATTCCGTAGCATTGCATAAAAAGGATAGTGTCTCACATTAACTAAGGGCGCGCTACTGCGGATTTCAAGCAAGTTCTCTACAGAAAATCGTCAACCACAATGTTTAAATAAAGGAATCGTTTACCGGCTTGCCGGGACACGCTGCTCCGAGTCACACGGCCCCAGCAGTTCAGATAAGCGAGAAGAAATGTGAAATTAAGGGGCACTGACACAGAGTATTGCCAACCGGTAACTCTCAAATACTCGTATCTTAGAGCAAAGAGAATAGTAGTCAAGATGTTCACACAGGAATGAAACACAAATAATAATGCTTTAAACCACTAAAAAACCCACAAACAACAACAAAACCCCAAACAAACAAAAAAACCCCAAACAAACCCAAACCAACCAATCAAACAAACAAAAAACCCACACCAAAAAGGGAAAAAAGGTCCCTCTGCAGCAGTGCTGTGCCTGCGACAGACAGTGACCTGGCTGCTGGTCTCTTCCTACCCCCAGTGTTTATTCAGAGTTGTTTTATCAGCTCTGGTTCTCTGAATCATTTCGTGACGCTATCCAGTGTTCAGCTGCACTTGCTACTTCAGAGCACAATAAATACAAAAGCCTCGTCTCTAAAAAATATTTAGAAAACTGATTTCAAACCCATTTGACATGTATGTCATTTCAAAATACATACATACCTCCAATACATCTTTCTTTTGCTTTGGTTTTAAAAAGAGAAGCGAGTTGGAAATGTGTGAAGCCATACCTTCCCCCTGCCTCAGGATTCTTTCAGCATGATTTGTAAAAACAGTACAGAAGAGTTTCAGTTACGTATAATCACATTTTACCGAAACTCCTTGGAAAAACAGGGACTTTACAAATCCCAACAACCCTGAAACTGTAGCAGCAGTACAGTGTCCTACCATACCAGTTTTTAAACAGGGCCAACACAGTATAAATGAGCTGAATCTCCAGTTTTGGAAACTTTAAGCCACACTAGCTTAATCAAGATCAAGTCCACAAATGTCTATTACACAGACTGCAGTGCCAGGGTGCCAGTCCAGCAGCTCAACTTTTTACGAGCTGCAAATGCTTCTACTCTTATCTTGTGCTTCTGGAAGCTTCAGGAAGTAAATTCTCCTCCCTTTCGTGGTTTTCAAGGCCGCATCTGAGCTTCTGTTATCTTTCTGATTAGGAACATCTTGTCACGACTCTCCTGGAAAGACAGAATAAAAAGCGTGCTCTACATGAGCAGTGTATTAATACAAGTTATCTATGACTTATCTATGAATTACTGGTTTCTTTATTAGAAAGACACAGGCGCACTCAATACATTGTAGTCTCATTAGTGGCTCCCAGCACGCTGAATCACCTGAACAATTTGAAGTTACAATAGCCTTGACTTCGTTTATCTCACATTACATCACAGTTACATGCAGTTCTGCATTGAGTCTAGTCTTCAGCCACCTAAACATTTAAAACCCTACTTCCAAGAAGTCTAACAACAGGGAGCAAACAAAAAGCATGTACGAATTTTCAGACTTCCCAACTTATTTGCAAACCCACCAATAAGCAGGAAGGCTTCTGTTCCTAAATTCCTACTTCTCAAAAATCTCTCCCCCCAGTAGTGTTTTTCTGCAGATGGGTTGTTAA
Source organism: Pitta sordida (assembly GCA_013390025.1). Taxonomy (NCBI): domain Eukaryota; kingdom Metazoa; phylum Chordata; class Aves; order Passeriformes; family Pittidae; genus Pitta; species Pitta sordida. Next base: position 325,233 of record WEKX01017324.1, read on the forward strand.
ATGCCCAATCTAAAAGAAGCACTCCCCAAGAAATGGGCTGTTTCCTAAGAAAGTGAGAAGTGTCACTAGTGAGGTTGGGTTCTGACTCAAACAGTTTGTCAGACCACAGCACACAAATGCTGCCAAACCTGGCAGTGGCTTGTGATAGGCACAAAGCAGCATTTCTGCACTGGCACCCTTCTCCAAAGGGGTGGTTAGCTTTGACCTGTTCCACTTTCAGTTCAAGAGATGCTGGGACCTGCACTCAGGAACAAGACCAGGCAGGATGCAGAAGAAATACAGGCCTGGAGGGAAGGGTAGGGAGCTAGGTGCCTGTTTGTGAGGGTAGAGAACTAAACAGAAGTGGGGTTGTGCAAGAAGGTGGAGAGGATAGGAAGCACAAGACTTGGACTGTCATTTGGCAGAATTCATGCCTCATTTCTACACATAAAGTTCTCTGTGATACATCAATAAAGTGAGTCAAATCTTACCAAAACCAGTTGTTCTCTTAGCTGTTCAACCACTCGTTTGTGTGCTCCAGCCAAGGCCATAAGATAGAACATAATGATGCTGCAAACAACAAACAAATGTGACATGTTCGCATAATTCAAAACAGAATCAGTCATAAAAAGGCTGTTACAGGATAGAGGAATAGTCACCTTTTGTGCTCAAGATGACAAGCTGTTGGAGAAAAGAAACATTTAATTTAAAAAAATAAAATGAATTCACTGTTGGGGTAGGTTGGGCATAGCTCTGCTCAAAAGCATCTGCTGAGATATTTGTGCTGCCAGCAGGCAGGGCCTGTGCTAGGGAATGCCATGGGACAGAGAGGCACAACACAGATGTACAGGCTGCATTCTGACAGCTCTGTGCACACGGTCAGTTCCTGCTCTGCTCTAAGTGTATGGGGCTGAGGGTTGCTCCTCAGAAATTAAGTGTAATGAGGCTTCACTAAAGTAACTGCTCCCACAGGAGTTTCTAACTATGGTAGTCAGCCACAGATCAATATAGCAGCCAGTCCTCATAGTACATATCCCAGTGTAATCTGCGACCCTTCATTAAAATGTTAAAGAAAAAAAAGAAAAACCAAACAAAAAGGAGGACTTGAAATTTCCTGTGTTCATAACAGGTTTAGTTCAGGAGAACACAAACATGGGCTATCAAAGAAAGGGTGAGTAGAGTCTGAAATAAACTGCACGGTTTCTGAAGTGCAGAAGTTGTAGAAAGCATCAGGTAACAAGGCTCCAAAATTTGTAAACAGTTGAGTTAAACTGAAATGCAAATAATTCCATTTAAGCCCAAGAAAAAACACTTTATACTGGAATACCTGCTCTACTTGGCTCTGTTTTGAATAGGAGGGTTGGATTAGGTGCTCTCTACAGGTGACCTCCAACCTTAAAAATGATATGATTCTATATTAAATTTTATCTTACAGAATAACTGTTTTGAAAGTTTTGTTTAATGTTGGTCTGTTTTTTTAAAACCAAGGTTTGTGGATAGAAATGTGATCACAGAGTTACAATACTAACTTACAGAGGATTCACAGGTAACATTTTTGCAGAGGACACTGTTGGATATGGGACATGCAAGAGGAAATGGAATAAAGCTAATGAGTGGGCAAAGACACAAGGGCTGAGGATTCATATGGACTTTGACGCTTTTGACTGCAGATGAAAAATCTGGTCTAATAGATGTCTGGTGTTAGTTCAGTAAGGAAGGAAATTAAGCCGCATAAATAAATCAGGTCTCCACAGTACTCACCAAATGACCATAAAAACGGGCACTGCAAAGGCTTCTGATACTATGCCGAAAAGGAATCGCTGCACACCTTTTGAACACGTAAGTACTGTAACTGGAACAACTTCCCATGATGTGTTAAAATTCCTGAATGGCCCACATGCCTTGGAGGAGGGGATACTGCCAAAGGAGAACAGAAAGATGTTACAGAAGAATGTAAAATAAAATAATCCAACACAAGCCCAGCACCATTTTTCCAACAGGGTAAAAGTGTCCTGTGTCTTTAAAACTAATGTTTGTTTATATGAACTAATTTACAATTTGATGTATTATACACTACATACGTATTTTATTCCAATTAATCATTCCAAAGTTGTGTGTGTGCCTTTACAGAACTGACAACCTTAGAACAAGTGTCAACTTCACAGAAGTTAAACTGTCACTTACCTGGCTATGCTGACTCCCAGAGGAATAAAAGCCAAGACAAGCCCAATCCACAGCACTACCAAAAAGAAAAAGTTGAAACTTGATGCCCTGATAGGCTTAGCTGCAGGTTTACGTGTGTGTATCAAACTGATCTGAAGAGGGAAGTGAACAAGACTGTTATCAGTACATTCACATACACATAGCCAAGTACACTTTCCCCACCAGCTGAATTTTGCATTCTCAAACATGCTACCCCACAACCACCCCGCTCGGATGCACACGGCCTGGAAAGGGTTAAGACAAGACAGCCTTACAGTTTGGTATATACCAATGCCTTCTATTTTGAGTAAGATTTTGATTCAGAGGATCTCATACACTTGCAGAGAGAAAAGTGACCCAATCATTTGGTGTATGATCCCTGGCACTGCCTTTAGGTGTTCTACCACATCTTCTCTGGATACATCCCCTCCTGTAAGAGCTAAGGAGTCAGTAAGAACTTGATGCAGAGAAGGAGCTGTGTATCCAATCCAATCCAGCTTGGATTTCTCATTTTCCTTCCAAATTTTTGGCAGTTCTGCAAAATTCTGCCCAAGTTCTAAACTGTGTTGCTAATAAATAGATTACTGCAGAAAAGTGTTATAGTAGCTTTAGTACCTTAAAAAATGACAAGTAATTGAAGGAGGTAGTAATTAAAATGTGGTTTTGCTTGACTTTAAAGCAAAATTCTACCTCCTCTTAAAAGCACAAAACCTACAGAAAATGGAATACCATTGCCTCATTCCAGAATGCTGCATCCACAGGTGTTCGAAGGGATTTTTGTTGTTTTAGATCATCTGTATACCTAAATACCTTTATTACAAAAACCACAGGGATGCGCTCAGTTTTCTTCGTTAACCACACAGCTTCATTACCTTTTTAATGTAAAAGATGATGAAGTATTTTACAGTTGCTATTGCAGGAAGAAGTGGTGAAAAGAAGGTTCCAATCCAGCAAATAGTCTGCCCATACGTGATTTCAAGGACATTGTCAGAAATTCCAAATTCTGGCAATCCGTACCACTGCACTAGCTTGCAGGAACAATAAGTAACTAACAACCTAAAACCAAAGAATATCATTAGTCCTAAATTGAAGTTATAATGCCTGGATGAATTTTAAGACATTCGGAACACAGAAAATTTATCATTTAAGCGCAAGACAACATAACAAAAAAATGTTTGAAGAAAAAAGATTTCCAATGTCACAACCTGCACAGCTGTCTGAATAAAGAAGTGCTCAAACCATCAGAAACACGTTTATTTTAAAACTGGTAACCTGGTTAAAAATATGAGGAAATAATAACAGCAAAAAAGAAAATGTATTTCATTTGTCACTTGCAAAATATGCTCAAAAAGCAAAGATACTTACTTTCTAGGGAAGTCCATAAACAGGGTCACAGCAAGAATTATAATAAAATCAAATATCATCAGTTTATACATTTCTTGTCCAACGTCAGATTCCCAGCACTATAAAAACAAATCAGGAAATACGAGATTAGCAACCTAAGTAACAAGTGAAAAATAAATCTGTCCATCACTAAAGCAACAAACATCTCAGTTACACATAAAGTGCAAATTGTATTAACTGCCATTTCTGAAACATCGAAGGGTTTCAGAGCTCCCATGCCAGGTTTTTCACTAGTTTGTTTTGCTGGGTTTTGTTTGAATTTGGTGATTGGTTATTTTTTTGTTCATAGTTTTTTACTGGGTTTGGATTTGGTTTTTTTTGTGTGTGTGGTTTTTTGGTTGGTTGGTTTGGGGGTTTGGTTGCTGTTGTTGTTGTTGAGGTCTTTTGTTTAGGATTTCTTTTTGGAAATGCCATTTGCCTTATTAGAGCAAAGGCAGTAGCACAACCGTCTCTAAAATATAGCTACCTCAAACACTACTCAAGACAGACAGAAACTTTGTACTAAATGATCATCTGCCACTGGACTAATTCCAAGTTTTAGACAAATAGAAGATACATGTAACACCTGTACAGTGAGAATCAGCACCAGGTATAACATGAAAGGCAACCCCAGGGCTGATACTCAATACCACTAGACAAGCAACTCTCATGGAAAACAAACTCTGTTCACAAATTCAGATGATTAAAGACCAAGATAAATCTGCTTACTGGATAGAGTTTGTAATTGTATCCACAGGGCTTACACTTGTCAGCAGCACAGTCGGAGATCTGGCTCCACAGCGAGAACAAGAGAACACCAATATTGGCCAAACGCAGGAAGACACACCTGGAAGAAAGGCAAAACCTAATTCCAAATCTGCTAAAAAAACTTGGCTCCCTTGCACTTGGCTCCCTTGCACAGGCACACAAGGAAGGCTTGAAACACAAAAGGGTCATGCAGAGCTATAACAGAACAGCCAGCTAGACAATCAACATATTTCTTTCTGTGGCAGTAAGTTAAATTGCTTTCTACCTCCCCAGCTTTAGGCTACAGTTCCCTGTTTCTTTTCTCAATACTGTTCCTAGGTCAGTCATTCCAGTTGCAGATCTGGATGCTGCAATGGGTTGCAATTCGTTCAAGTACAATTTGAGAGGCCAGGTGACAATTCTGTGTGCAGCATTTCCATCTCATGTAGCTTCAGGCCTTCCAAGGCACTTAGCCAAGTCAGAAATACAAAGTACAGGGTTGCAGAGTTCAGATGCTTCAACACAGATCTTACTGCCTTAAGCTGTCAAACATCAGTTCTTCATGCTCTCACACTGAAGTATATTTTACCCCAAAATTTTAACTTCTGCCTTGAGCAAAGCTGTGCTTCAGTCACGGCTGTACGCACACATTTGCTCGTTCAGGGAACTGCTGCACACAAAGCAGTGTGAATCCACAGCTCTGCAGTCACAAATTCTCTGTTGACTATCCAAGCTGTTGAAGATGTCCAGACCACACAGCTAAACAGGACAGAGAGAAGAACTCTGCACTGTGCTGTCATGAAAACAGAGTGTTCCCAGATGTAAAATTTCCAACTGAACATTAGCCAAACAGTGCCTGCTTGGTTTCCATCACCAACCTCTGCTTCTTGATATTTCAGTATTTACAACCCATATAACCTACCAAGAACAACTTGTTGAAACATCCAAGGCCACAATAAAAACATCTTTACCTCACGAGTGTCAGTATGATTTCAAAGGCTGGTAAATAATCTTCAAATTTGATCAAAAATGTGAAGATCTGAGGACCAATGAAGTTGGCCAATGTAATCACTATTGAAGGCAAATACTGCACCAAGAGATTAACCTGGGGGTTCATATTGCTAACATCCTGCACAAAAGATAGAGAAAGATAATACTTAGAGAAACACACCTTCTTGACATTATGCTCTCTCCATCTACCCACCAGCCCCTCCTGTCCAGGATTCAGATGGCATCTTTTACTCTGTTTTCATCCTCCATGTACATTTGCACTGGGCAGTAAGAATCAGGTACAGCATCAGTGGCAAACCCATTCTGATTCTGAATACCTCTAAACAAGCAAGTTTCATGGAAAACACAACGCTGTTCTATATACTATGAGCCTGATCACTGCTATCTAGCTCTGCAGTTTGCTGCTACACACCCTTGCTTTCTCCTGATCCCTCGACCTGTAACTCACTCCACCTCCAGGGAAGAGTATTTCTGCACTTCCCAAACCTGCTGTTTGAAGAGGTTCACCTCACCAAGGTGTGTGTCTGACTATGTTGCCAACAAGCACCAAGGCTACCAGGTTTTACACCTCTCCCAAAGTGCACAAAGACACAAACAGTTAGTCCCCGTTTCCTGCTTCTGTCTCTGCACGTCTGGCAGTTTACACAAGTAAAGAGTTGGGTCCACCACAAGTATAACTTTCCCCATGCACAGCCAGTCTCATCACATCAGCAACTAACAGAGGGGAGAGAAAGTGCAGTCCACATTCCTACCAGGCTAATTGAACCCTGAGGTCCCACACAAGAGTCAGTTATAGTGGAGAAATTCACAACTGCTGTCTGCTCTTGTTCTGCTTCTGAACTGCTCTCTTCCTCTGCTTGTCCTGCCAGGGGTGAACAACCTCCTCACCCAACCTGATTCTTTCCGCTACTGATGCAAGAACCTTTGCTTTTGAAAACCGCTTTGTTTTCAAAGCCTTCCTGTTTCCCCACATAGCGGTAACTCAAGTCACAATACAGATCACAACCTTTATTCTGCCTTCCCTTGCAGGGCATTTTTGCAGTGGAGCAGTGAACCAGGTCACGTGAACCTGATCACAATGAAGTTTGTTTTAACCAAATCCGTTCTCTCAACCAGTTCACTGCCCAGACCTACCAAGTGCCAGTGAGAAGAGACAGTTACAAGGGAAGAGCAGTGAGAGGTGCTCTTGTCAGCTGCCTTAGCTTCAAGGCACACAACACCCAAGCCTCTGCAGCAAAGGGAGACACTACTGGGCTTTTTTTTTTTTGCACATGGTTCTTTATATTTCCTGCTCTCATACTGAAAAAAATGTAAGTCTGTACAAAGCATTTTCAGATCCCTTGCATAAAAGGTGCTATATTAAGATATTTGACTCTTTCCCAGTAGTTCCTTTTGCTGTAATCACCAGCCTCGACTGAATCTGTCCTGATGTAATTTCTGATACTCACATTGGAGCTTTCCTGAGAGAAGACAGTTACTCTATAAATAGAGTAAAAACATCCTGATAAAATGGCCAAAACAATTATATTTATAAATATTCTCAGAGAGTAGATGCGTAGTTTTTCTTTCATCGTCCTGTCAGCTATTTTTTGCTTCAGTCTTTCTTCCTCCAAGTCCGTCTACAAACAAAGAAAAAAAAAAGATGCAGTTTTCTGGTGCAGCAAAATACTTCATTAACACTTGACACCACATCATCTACCTCCAGGATGTGACCTGTTCTAGGAGGGTCACTCCACCCTTTTCACTGACACAAACAGGTCCACCTAGGAATGGAAGTCCCTGTGTGCTCAGCCTCCTCAGGCTGAGGCCCCTGCAGCCAAAGACAAGTGTCTCAATTCCCTTATCTCCACTGTATCAGTATCATATTTCCTCGAGGACAGAAAGGCAATTTGCCTGTTTGTTGTGAGGGACTGACCTCAGATAGCTTGGTACTAAACTGTGGAATGGGTAAATCAGTTAACTCATCTAATTACTTCTGCAGTTAGTAACCAGTCCTCGCCACTATGGCTCAAACTTCCTTCTCATTCTTTGTGAAGGAAAATTGGGGGATAGTACAGAGAGAATGAACTACAGTCTTGAACAGCTTGTTCTGAAAACCTCATATATTTCACCTTAGCTGGTGTGAAAATACAGTATCACCCGTGAAGGTAATTTAATATGGGCAGACCCACACACTACCCAATATTTTCTGAGGATTTAATCCCATCAAACAGTAATATAAAGAGGCAAGTTCTTCGAAGGTGTGAGTTCTAGAGGCAAAAGTGTGGTAAGTAAAGGAGGCTCAGGCTCTATAATGAAAAAAAGATGGCTGTGAACTTCACTAGAGCAGAAAGCAACTCACTGTAATTTACGGAATCTGTAATTATGTACTGCTTTGTGGTTTGCAGTTGAAGTATCTTCTCAAAGTTAATTGTTCCACTACACAAATCTCCACTTCCAGTGTACAGAGAACAAAAAAAAAGGTACTTGTTTCATCAAAAAAAGCCTTTCAGAGATTTATGATTTGGGAAATCTATAGTTGCAGCAGCATTTTGCATGTGCGTGTGTACCAAAGACAGCTAGTTAAAATCTTCCAGTATCTTCTTACTGCAACCACACTCTCAAACTGTGTTAAGAGCACCATCTGAATTCTATTGCTCCCCAAATTACTGCCTACTGCATTGCAGACCTCAATACTCAGAATACTCAAATTCTCAATACTCAGAATACTCAAACTGATTCCTGACAGTACAAGGGGTTTGCCCACAGCTGGGACAGCCTTTCCTGTTGGATTATTCTAAAACTAACACAGGAAGCAGGACTGGAGTGTGAGGAAGAAGCAGATAAGACAAGCAGCCAACAGGTTGGCCTCAGGCCCCAGTGGATGGGGGAAGGGCCAACAACCTCGATTCCAACTACCTAGAAAGCAAGAAAGAGGATGTGGGCTGCCCTGCCCCCAATACAAACTATTTCAATCCTTAATAACCTCATTCCGTTCTCTGCAAAATTACACACCTCTCTTTTTTAGCCACTTAAGGTACAAGAAACCATAATAACAGCGAGATGAAAGTTACTCACCTGGAGCTCATATTGCAAGCTACGATGTTTTAGCCGTGCTGCATTTGGATCTGTAATGCAGAAGTCCCAGCCTGCAAAGACTTTGTTACAGTAACTCTGAAATTGATCTGCATCATGCACCAACTTCTGCCTAAATCCTTCCACGAACCTAGAGAAAAAATGCACCTTTATTTCACTCATGAAAAGAAGTATTTTATCCACAGAAAACACACACACACAGAAGCAACTTGGTTGATCAAAGATTAAATAACCCCCTCTATGAGCAAACTGCCACATTTGTTTTACATCAGTGAGTCTCTGGGAGGCTTTCAGGGAGAGGTTCTGCAGCAGCTGAACCTGACTGCAGGGTATTCCTGCCTGCACTTACCCAGTCACACCTTCCCACCTCACCCAGCGCTTCTCTAACACTGCAAACAGCTGGTTAAGGAAATTGAGACAGCAAAAATAAATTCCACAGCCAAAAACCCCAAAAGAAAATCCTCCAACAACTACTGTATAGTTGAAGGCCTTTTATTTATAATATGTGTACATATGAAAAACGTTTCTTTTGCTAGCTCTGTTTCCTGTGCACAGACAAAGGCCAATGCATCCTCAAGCAGAAGATTCTCCATTTCCATATAAAACAGTTCTAGAATGTACTGTGTTCCCTTCAAGCAGGAATACAATGTAAACTGTGCAACAGGTAGCAGTAAATAAAGTACATCAAGGTCTTTACCGTTTTATTATCCAGACGAAACTTAACGCAAGGTAGGCAAACGTAGCCAGCAGGTATGCTAGGGGCAAGTTGTACCTGACCCATCCGACAGTATCTATTGTGTAATAGCCATAAAACAAACTTGTCACTTTAAGGAATCCCTGGGAAAACACGGATTTGAAACAGAATTTGTAACAGCAGTAGGAACTGGTCTGGTAAATCCAACCTGGCATTAAACAATCACATTTTAAGTTTAAAATTGGGGCCCCCAGTAAGCTACAACATACTGTAGCTTCTAAGTACTGCCATCCCCTCTACCAAACCATAATGCAGACACTGCTGGCTTAAAATCCCTCCCCTTTCCAGTCAAAGGGCTCTGAGACAAAACAGTGGGACCCTACACAGAGCACAATAGGCAGTGTGCTTCAGAACACAGAAAGGGTTTAGCAGCTGCAGGAGAGGCCAGGCTGCAGCACGTGGCCAGCCAGCCCTTGTGGTCGCTGAGTAATGTCAGTTTGAAAACTCCCCTTCTCACAGATAAAGGCTAATTTACCCCAGTGGTGCATATGTCTTACCATTTCTCAAAATTATCAAAGCTTCACTCCACAAGTTTTTACATTTCAAATGTTATGCAGGAGACAGAAAATTGAGAGAAAAAAATCTAATTACTTACAGTGCCACTGAGCAAATCGTCGAGGTAAGTAAAGAAGTAAACAAGTCCCTGATTACCACTAGGTTCATAAATTGTGCAGTTATACTCTGTCAAAAAAAAAAAAAAAGACAGGAAGAGTCACTGAAATGGTAATGCCCCCTGAACTGCAAGATGAAGTTAATTCAAACATGGCACACTCTTTAAAAAAAGCATTTCTTTGTTCCGGAAGGTGGAGGAGAAGCTGATGGGAAGGGGGAATCTTACAATAGCTGTACATAGAAAAGATGTTTACCTATGTTCTGTGGAGGAATTTTAGCAACGGTACTGTTGAATATTCCATACGTAGAAATGATGGTGGGAAGAGTAACAAAGCCAAACATCAGGATAAAAATTATAAAATTCAGCAGGACCAGAAAACGCAGGAAGGAGAAGTAGGATTGGATGCCAGTACCAAATCTCTCTGGGAATAAAAGAAATGTGTCAATAATTAAGATAAAATCCTTGAAAATACAGAATGAGCAGATTATAATTCCAGTTACATTGAATTAACTGAAGAAACATTGAAAAAGCTAATTTTAAGCATTGAAGACTTTTATCAAGAGAACTGAAATAGAAATTGGATTTTAAATAATTTTCTCCAATATATTTCCTTCTACCACACCATGGATTTTACATTCAGCAACAATAAGGGAAGAAACTAACTTCTAAAAAACACATGTGGTTATATCTGAAACTACACTCACAGATGTAAAACTGCCAACAACAGAAGCAACTTTAAAATAGGGGAAATCAACAACAGACAATAAATACCTTCAATGCTGTGAATATCATGTCGCCAGAGCACCAGGTAAGACGACAACCCCTTGACTTCACTGAATACTTTTTTCAACGATTTACTGCTATTTCTTTTCCACTTCTTCCATCTAGGTAAATCTTTTACATCAGCCTGCTGAAAGTCCCTAAGAATCAAGAAATACAGTTACTGAGCACAAGAAATAATTTTTCCTACATGTACCAAGGCCTAGCACGATGGAGCCTGCAGCCTTCAGGGGAAAGCAGTGCTGGAAACTGGAGTAACATACACAGGGTGTCCCCATCTGATCCTCCTGGTAGTGGAGACATCAACTTAAACATAGCAGATCTTCTCACAAAAAACACTTGTGTGAAAATTAAGAAAAAGAAAAAAAAGAGACAGGGCACACCATAGAGACATATATTTCATTTGAATCTCATAATTCTAACTTTTAGATCACATTTCAGCACATAACGGAAAACAAAAATTAAAGTGATTAATTTTCCATTTAATAGCTTTTTGAAAAAATAGCTGGAAAGTGACAACTCAATGAATGTGAGGAAGTATTTTTTGCCAACATATCTGGAGGGTGCACTGTTCTAATAACAAGATGTAAACAAAAACTATTTTTAACTACTCACTTATGGATTTTCATACTATATGCAACCACTTNGAATTACATATTCCGTTTAATAGCTTTTTGAAAAAATAGCTGGAAAGTGACAACTCAATGAATGTGAGGAAGTATTTTTTGCCAACATATCTGGAGGGTGCACTGTTCTAATAACAAGATGTAAACAAAAACTATTTTTAACTACTCACTTATGGATTTTCATACTATATGCAACCACTTGCATTTTAAAAATTGCTCCATGGCCAGCAACAGCATCAAAGAGAATTCTGAGTGGCTCAGAGTTTGCATTTTATTGTTTCTCTTAAAAAAACCTTAAAAATAGACAAAACTTTCCAGAGAGCTTTAAGATGGAATTGTATGAGCAAATGCTGTTCCAGCCTCTGATGCCACTGAAGAAGGGCAGCAGTTAAGAACCCATGGACACTGTGCTGGGGCAGAGGACAAAGGTTTCAGTTTTTAAAGACTTTGTACGCAACCCTACTCTTGTGCCTCAGTGATGCACTGCCACGCCACCGCCGCGTGTGCTGGTGCCAGTTTCCTTATCCTTCTCAGCAGAAAGGAGCATTTTGGCAGGAAGCCAAATTAAACCTATGCACAAGAATCAAACAGGCAGCAGATGACCCCGGCTTTAAGTGCTGATACAGCTCCTCTGAAAATATTTCATTTTATGGAAACTACAGGCAGTGGCATGTTGTGTTTTAGACACCCTGGAGAAGTGTCTGGCCCGTGTTTGGTTTGCATTTTAAATAGAGGCGTGGGCTGCGTATTCATCTGAGTTACAGAAGTTGAGTGTTCAGCTTTCAGGACGTTTATACCAAGCACTTTGTGTTGGCAGCTGCTGCACATGCAGAGCACTGATCTGCAGAACTGCCAAGAAGCCCCACCAGAATCTCTCAGCACTAACATGTGTAAACAAGCTCTGGCCATTGCAACTCCACTCCTACCTCCAGTTCCTTTTTCTTGAAGGACTGAGCTGTAGAAACTCAACTTCACATAAAAATTCAAGGTATCAAGCACTTTCCTTTATCATAACCCAGATCTTCTGCTGTTTCTTGTTTACACACTACAGGGTTAAACATAACTCCAGGGTCAGGCTGTTTCCCACTGCTTTTGCAATTGACTAACTCGTGTTCTCTCTGGATTACCAGACACTATATTTTCACCTCTCTCCTGATTCATAACCAGAACTACAAGATACCTGATTTAAAGGTGCAGCTAAAAAACCGCATCCTGCATCCTCTCTCCCCAAAGCAGCTTTCAGCCCAGCAGTGAGACGTGAGTCAACAAGCAGAGAAACCCAGGCAGGGCAAAGCAAGTCCTTTGTAATCCCCTCCTCTGGGGGGTTACCACCAGGGGGGCAGGAACTGCTCACAGAGCACAGGAAAGAGTAATTTAAAAAGAACAGGACAGAAAAAAAAAAGAGAAAAAGAAGAAAGGCTCCTAGAAAGCCTCCTTCACACTGCACTGAGGCACAACAGAAAGAGCGCAGTGAACTTTTTAAGATTAACTCAAGAGCAGCAGCACTCGCACAGCAGCAGATAGCATACCCTTGAAAACAGAAAACCCTGAAACAAACAAAGACAAGGGAAAAAACGCTGAAGATTAACCTTAGCCTCCTCTTCTCCGCGATGGTCAGCGCGTGTTCTCGGGCAGGTCTCCTCGCCGACTCCTCTCCCTTCCACTGCCCTTCCCTGTCCGCGGCCGCGCGGGTCCCGGCGGGTCCCTGCGGGGCCGCCCATCGCTCCTGGGCACCCCCGCGCCGCCTCCGGGCCGACTGGTAGCTGGGCAGCTCCTGCAGGAAATCCACAGGTGCGCCGGTGCGCGGCTCCTCGGGAAGGCAGAGCCCTGCGGGGGCACAGAGAGCGGCGGCTGCGGGCCGGGGGTCGCGCCCCCGCCCGCGGCCGCCCGCTGCGTGTTCTGGGGCACCGCTCTTTCTGTTCCTCTTACCCGGGGTTACTTGTAGCGCTACCGCGAAGTTACACGTGTGTGGGGTGCGCCAGCAGCTCAGCCTCTCCGTTAGAACTGAGGCAGGGCACCCTTGCGCGGGGCTGAGGGTGGTGTGGCTGCTGGGCATCACTCACCGACCTTTGGCTTGGGAATAGGCTTTGTTTGAGTGTCTTGTGTACTATCAAACACCCATGTTGGTGTTGGGCGCTATACAAAGTCACAAACCCCTGTACTTGGCAAACTCTCATGAGCCTGAACTCCCAACTCTTACGGAGTGACGGGATCTGGTGGCACGGGCTGCAGTGGAAACAACACAGATTTATCTTAAATGTCGAAACTCAGTATGAACTGGAGGATGCAGATTCAGTAGATCCTGGATCTTTTATTCCATCTGAGAGTGAAGGTGGGGTTTGTGTTAATTTGTAGTAACCATCTCAAGAGAGTCTTATTTCTAAGAATAATTCTTGCCTTTTGTGTGAAAGTAACAGCACGTGTGACAAAAAAAGAAAACTAAACCCCCTGTAGTTTCAACATCGTGGGGGAAAAAAGATAATGTCTAGCATTTCTTACAGAATTCCACTGGTAGTTAAACCAATAAAGTGATTTTTTCTTAACATTCCTCACCCACTTTCTGATGTAGCTTTGAAAAGAACTCCTTATTAGATTTCAGAATGCTGAATCATACTTAAATGAGCATGTTTCTTCTGTTACCTGTGTGTCATCAGTTCAGGTATGGGATTTTTTTAATTGCTTTATTAGCAATAAGAAGCAATGTGAGTAATCCATCTTCATAGTACAACCATAAAATGTTATTGATAAAAATGTAAGTTCTCAATTTAGATATGCATGTTTAAAATCCATGTTACTGATAGAGGAGAAAGACATGTCTCAAAGGGAATTGTTGTGAAGTACAAGATATGGAATTAAAGCACAGCAACTTCCTTATTGCACTGAACGACTTAAAAAAACAAACAAAGAAAACCACTTTGTTGGCACTCTTGCCTTCATGCTGGTAAGTTGGTCTTTGACAATTGGACTTGGTGATCTCAAAGGTTTCTTCCAACCTTGATGACTCTATGACTCTATAACTAATATTTGGTTTTGGCTATTTTTTATGAGAAAAAGCTGTTACTTGCCCCCATCCTTCAATAAGTCACTCTGAAGGCCTATTGCTTTTTCCCCTTCTCCTTTTCATAGCTCTTCAGGATGGTTTTCCCAAGGCAGGAATTTTTGTATAGCAAAGGCTGATGCTGTGTCATTGTCTTCAGGACTGGTGTTTGTAACAGAGCTGGACACCTCAGTGAAGCCCTTTTTTGCAGGTGATTTTGGTTCCTTGGTTAGCAGGTTTCATTTGAAGAACTCCTAGTTGATCATTCCAGAAAACTCGGGGATGGAAATTGAACCACCTCAGTACTAAGCCCAGAAAATCATTTGGTGTCATTCAGCATTTGTGCTGAGTGTGTGGTTCATATGCTGGATATGAATGTGCCTTGTACCATTGGAGTCACTGTTACATGGGCCATCTTTGTGTGGCTGTGAACACAGAGCAGGGCCAGGTCTGCCCTAAACAGGAATATTTATGGGCTAAGGCTTCCATAGAAGTGACAACTAGAGCAGCAGTTTGGCTTTTTATTTATGTTTCTTTTCTTACCACTAAGAATACAAAGAAGAAAGGCGAGTAATACACTTTCTGCTCAATTAGACGCCTTCTGAAACTCTGTGTTCTAGAAAAGTATTTGGTTAATGACCCCAGGAGCAAAAATTTAAATAAAGATTGGAGGAATTGAAACAAGATAGACTTCCTCAGGAAATTTTTTAAAGAACATTCTCTAATATACTATATCCATTTTTTTTTCAGTTGAGAAAGCTTTTAAAACACTTGAAAATGTTTCAATGCATTTTATGGATCACAGCAATCCCAGGTAGAAAAACAGGAAGACAGGCATGCTGAGGAGAGAATGGGTGATTCTACCAGATCCTGACAGTTACACAGGTAATGTGTAAATTCTTCTTATGCATTGTTTGTCCAATGTACCTCATTCACAAAGAGCAGCAGCTTTCAGTCTGTGCTGAGCATGGAAGCCAGTGCCGTATAGTGTTTCCCAGGATGCTGGAGGTTCATCTGTCACATTTCCAGGACACTTTTCTTTCATATGGTTCCTCTTCCTAATGCCGCATATAAAAAATATTTCTAAATATTCAGGGAAGTTCTGAGTGACTGATTTAATTTTGGGGGATCCCATGTTCGACTCCCCTGGCGCTTTGGGCTGTGGCCTGTGCTGCAGGCAGGCAGCTCTGGGTCAGAGGAGGGGATGTGCAGACAGGTCCTCTGCAGTCATGCCAGGAATGTTGCTTTGGGCAAAATGAAATCTTAAAATAGTATTAGAAAACTTCACTGAAGTGTACATAGAATGTGTCTGGTACTGGATAAACAAGTTTAAGAGCTGGAAAAGCACTAGCCATTTGGTAAAAGTGATCATCAGTCATTACACCAGCACAGTTTCTGAACACGGAGCAAATTGATTTATTACTAGTTCCCTACTGGCTTTAGTCCAAAGGTTGACAGTTGTACTTTTGTTTGTTTTCTAATCTTGCTGGCTAGAGAAGTTAAATACTTAGGAATAAAGTTACTTAAGAATAATTGCTACAATTTTTAAGA
>WEKX01017324.1:341171-370057 GCA_013390025.1 Pitta sordida
GCCGGCGGGGCGGGAGCGGTGCTGGGTGCCGGGACACCTGCCTCCCCCGGCAGCAGGTAAGCGGTAAGGTAAGGGCTCTGGGAAGGGCCAGGGGAGGCAGCGCTGGGTCAGAGCTGGGTCTGCTGCACGGTGGGGGCTGGAAGGAGATTCCTCCCTGCGCCGGGGCTGGAGGAGCCGCCCGGACCCCGGGCAGGCAGCTGACATTTAGCAGGTGGCTGCTGCTCGTTTGGAGGGATGGAAGCTGCGCCAGGGGAAGTTTAGGCTGGNAACACTTGAAAATGTTTCAATGCATTTTATGGATCACAGCAATCCCAGGTAGAAAAACAGGAAGACAGGCATGCTGAGGAGAGAATGGGTGATTCTACCAGATCCTGACAGTTACACAGGTAATGTGTAAATTCTTCTTATGCATTGTTTGTCCAATGTACCTCATTCACAAAGAGCAGCAGCTTTCAGTCTGTGCTGAGCATGGAAGCCAGTGCCGTATAGTGTTTCCCAGGATGCTGGAGGTTCATCTGTCACATTTCCAGGACACTTTTCTTTCATATGGTTCCTCTTCCTAATGCCGCATATAAAAAATATTTCTAAATATTCAGGGAAGTTCTGAGTGACTGATTTAATTTTGGGGGATCCCATGTTCGACTCCCCTGGCGCTTTGGGCTGTGGCCTGTGCTGCAGGCAGGCAGCTCTGGGTCAGAGGAGGGGATGTGCAGACAGGTCCTCTGCAGTCATGCCAGGAATGTTGCTTTGGGCAAAATGAAATCTTAAAATAGTATTAGAAAACTTCACTGAAGTGTACATAGAATGTGTCTGGTACTGGATAAACAAGTTTAAGAGCTGGAAAAGCACTAGCCATTTGGTAAAAGTGATCATCAGTCATTACACCAGCACAGTTTCTGAACACGGAGCAAATTGATTTATTACTAGTTCCCTACTGGCTTTAGTCCAAAGGTTGACAGTTGTACTTTTGTTTGTTTTCTAATCTTGCTGGCTAGAGAAGTTAAATACTTAGGAATAAAGTTACTTAAGAATAATTGCTACAATTTTTAAGATGTGTAGTTTTCTGGGGAGATAAAATATGCCAAAATGTCATAACAATCTCTATCAGCACAAAAGCAGCTGGGGGTCTATAGTTCTGTACAGTGTTGGCAAAAAGGAAAAAGGTAACAGGCAATGGAGTGAGTGCTGAGCAGCTTTAGGATAGAAATTTCTTCAAGAGGCAGCACCCCAGCGTTTTGTTGACTTCTCTGTGTTGCACCCCTCCTGATGCTCGACTTTAGTTTTGTCCAATCCATGGTTTTCCCCATGGAAAGAGAAGAAGGATGGAAAGGAGAAAAAGGAAAAATCAGTATATCTGTGTCACTCTAAAGGACAAGTTCCTTCTGATCCGTGCAGAGTACAGGAAGAGCTGGTATTCAATTCCCCCATCCAGGAACTACTGATTACTAGAGTGAAAAATTTTTTCACCCTTAGATGAGCCTTTCTTTAGATCAAGTAACAATATGTAAGGTCAGGATCGTTATCTCTGCTCTGCACATGATTATTCCAGGGATAAAGGTAACACATCCCGTGTCTGAAAGCCGTTTGTCCCTGTCCTTTTATTGCGGTGTTATTGCGATCCCGAGCCCAAAGAAAGCACGTTTAAATTCATGGGGGAAGGAGACCGAATGTCTCGGAGCTCATCTAGAAATGCAGAAATATAGAAACACAGCGGCGCGTTCCACGGCAGGTAACAGCAAAGAACTTGGTGTGGTTGCCTTTCCGCCTCTGTCCGAGCAGGACCTCTGCTCCCCCTTTCCTGCGGAGCAGTTCCGTGCCGAGGGGAAGGGAAGCGGAGCCGGCGGCCACCGGCAGCTCCCGGGGCCGGAGGCGGGACCGCGGCTCTGCCGGGAGGAGCCGCCGGCGGGGCGGGAGCGGTGCTGGGTGCCGGGACACCTGCCTCCCCCGGCAGCAGGTAAGCGGTAAGGTGAGGGCTCTGGGAAGGGCCAGGGGGCGGCAGCGCTGGGTCTGAGCTGGGTCTGCTGCACGGTGGGGGCTGGAAGGAGATTCCTCCCTGCGCCGGGGCTGGAGGAGCCGCCCGGACCCCGGGCAGGCAGCTGACATTTAGCAGGTGGCTGCTGCTCGTTTGGAGGGATGGAAGCTGCGCCAGGGGAAGTTTAGGCTGGATGTTAGGAGAGAATTCTTCACGGAAAGAATGGTTGGCCGTTGGAATGGGCTGCCCAGGGAGGTGGTGGAGTCACGGTCTCTGGGAGTGTTTAGAAAGAGCCTGGATGTAGCACGTAGTTGATGAGATGGTGTTAGGTAAAAGGTTAGACTTGATGATCTCAAAGGTCTTTTCCAACCTCGTAAATTCTATGATTCTGTGAATTCTTAGGGTTGGACTGCGGGCATGTTGGGGGTGTACTCAGCTTCTGCTCTCTGAAAGGTGAGCAGCCCCACAGCTGGGTGCCCAGCCCTTGGTGCTCCTCACAGATTTAACCCCCTCTTTAGTCACATACCAGCTTCCTCTGCCTTCAGCTGGAAGTGCTGTCCCATGGGGAATTAGCAGCCACATGTTTCCCTGATGTATTTAGGAAGTGTGCCACCCGTCTGAGGTGTGACACCAGCCTTGTCGGGATCACCAGCCTGCAGCGTGACATCTGCATTTGCTTTGGTGTGGGTTGGGTGTTGGTGTCTGCTAACTGATGAATGGACGTGGCACTGGATTTTCCCAGAAGCAAGTTGTATTGCAATAGGTAACGTAGGTACTGTTGTGTTACAATAGGTAACAGGAATTTGTATTAAATAGGTGGGAAAAATCTCAGGTTCAAGAATTCATGTTCTTTGTGGTCAGTCATTGTCACTTCCTCAAAACGCACAGACTTACTGTTTAACCTACAAATACTGAAATGTTTCTGTGCAGAAACAAAAAGGCCAAATCTTCATATCCAAGATTTTATTGCTAAGTCACTGTCCCTTAGTAGTGCTCTGTCACTTAAGTGAACCTGCAACCAGTGGTGCTGCGCAGGAACAGTGTTCAATTCTGCTTCCACTGATCCACTGTCATCACAGTCTTCTGTGCCAGCCCTGGGACCTGCAGCAGGTGATCTCTGATCCTGCTCTGTGTGGCAGGAGCTCTAGAGCCACGTCTAAGGTGTGACAGTTCAGGCGTGGGTGTGTGTCAGTCCCTGCCCGTTCAGTTTATCTGAAATTATTTTTCCAACAATTTGGAAACTGCAAATAAGGATTTTGAAGCGTTGAGAGAAACCTATGAAAAAACTGGTTCTCTTTTCTCTTGACTGGTTTTCTTAGCCGTTTTCTAGTCTCTTAGTTTATTTGCCAGAATATTGTAAATACCTTTTGTTTACTCTCATGTCCTTTTAAGTGCTGTTTATGCAAATAGTAATGAGAGTACAATATCCTTAGCAGGAAGTTAAGCCAGAAATTACAAACATAACTATGACCTCTTTAGTCCAACATTATTGTGAATATTTAAAATCCTGTTTATGATCTAAAATTATCATATATGTAGTATTCATAAGCTTTTCCAATTGAACTTGTGAATGAGACTCCTGTAACTGATACTGCTCATTAAAATACAATTTGAAGGTTACATTTAGACTGGATAGGTATCCATTGCAAGTTAGGAATAAACAGAATTTTCTGGTAAGGCAAAACTTCAGAGCTGTTCTAGTAAGTAGTCTCTCTTGCCTCTGATAGACCTGGTGTGGTAGACTGCCTTTCCACTGAAAGCAGAAAATGAGTTAATTCCAACCAGGTACTCTGGCTTCCTTCTTCTTCCTTTTTTTGTGTTGGGTTTTTTGGTTTTGGTTTTGGTTTTTTTTGTAAGCAGTTATTTCCTTCAAACACAACTGGTAATGTTGGTTAATAGACTTAAAAAACTTGTTTTGCAAAGCAAGATATAGTCCTGCTAAATGCAAAGAACGTGACAGTTTGCAGTTTGGAAAATTTGGTCACAAGACTGACTTGTACTGATATGAAATGATTCATGCTTTAGTCCTTTTCCCCCTGTAACGGCCAAACTAGGAATTAGATAATGTTTTTCAAGTGTTGGAGAATTAACGCAAAGTTCTATTTCTTATTCATGCTAATCTTGCCTCTGTCTGCCAGGTGTACTATTGTTGCTCTTTAGTTCCCTATTTCTGATTGTAGCAGTTATAGTCTGTCTCAGTGATTAAACTTTTCCCAGTGAACTAAGTTTGCGACTTGTGGTCGGAGTCAAAGAGAATAAAAGCAACAAAGCAGCAAACAGAGAGTTGCTCTCAAGGGGGTCTCTGGGGGAAGGGTTAGATCATACTAAGTCGCTGTCATATGTGCTTCAGTCCATAAAACTTGTGATCCACTGGGGCCTTTTGGGTGGAGGAGCAAGAATTCATGAAGTATCTGAATTTTCAGCCACTGCCTTTAAGCAAAAGCTCTGAGGTGTATGGCACATCTTTAGGACACTTTATTTGACAATAAAGTGTAACTATGTATTGTAACAACATTTTGAATATTTCAAGGGCGTGTTTATATATTTCAAGGGCGTGTTTATAATGAAGGTGTCTAAACTCGGGTGAAGAAGTAGAAGCCTGCTTGGGACATTGCAAACATGAAGTAGCTGGCAGTCCTTGTCCAAAAGCCTGATTTGAGCAACCAGAGCTGACAGAAGGGATTTACTCTGCAAACAAAGTGAACAGGATGAAAACACTGTGGTCTTACTCTGTTGGGGGGAAATTACAAGAGGAATGTTAAATGGAAAGGATAAGGCAACAAGTGAGCATGTGCATAAAGAGCAAATAAGTAGCAGAGCCCAAGATGCTGAAGCAGTAGCTGGAGGCAGTGGGAGCAGTGAGGTGAGTAGGATGTTCCCCCTGTCAGACAGACTGTCTTGCTGGCCTGTGCCTGCCTGGCTGCTCTCTGTGGCACACTGTCACCAAGAAGAGCTGGGGGCACAGGGAGGGTGGAATCTGAGTTCAGGTAGGTAGCTTTGCACTACAGTACATTCATTTGAGCTCAAGATCCAGCAAAGCTGTTGGGAGAGGCAGCAGCATTGCCACTGTTAGGGGAATGATGTCACTCCCCGTCCTTTGCCTGTGCAGCAGGAGGCAAGTGAGTCTTTAGTGCTACTGCTTATCATCTGTCACTGGGAAAATCTCTTGTAGCAGAGGCACAGTTTAGATTGCTGAAACTGATTAAAGGTCGCAAATAGCAGAGTTGATGTTGGTTCCTGTAATTGACTGTGCTGGCATCAATAAAAACCCAGTGGGAGGCCTGTAGGAGGTGGTGTTTGTTGTGCAGGTTGAGTACTTTGGCAAGATGCAGTAAAAGTAAAGTAAAGTAAAGGCTTTCACTTCCGTGTGTGATTTGTACCGGTTTCATTGCTGATAAATCAATTAAAGGTGAAGCTTTCTTGAGTGTAGTGTTTGGTTAGTATGAATTCCTTGGCCCTTCACAGCCTTCTGAGGGGCTTCCCTGGTTTGTTGCAGCAGTGCTGAAACTCTTGGGACTGGGATGGTGGAAGGGCAGTGGTTGGTACTGGAATCCAGCTGCTGATGCAGAATGCAAAACTCTTGGCTTGTCTCTCAAACTGACTTTTGGCTCCCAGAAGTCAGTCTGTCCAGTCATACCCTACAAAACTAAAATATTGAAATAGAGCACATTCAGCCTTCTGAATCAGTTCTTCCATGAGTTCTATTCCCTTCATTCAATGTTATTATCTATGATGTAGTCCTGGAATTTACTGCTTGTATTCTTCTTCATGATGTGTGTAAGTAGGATTTGCTTTATGTAATCCTTTTTACTGAGGGATTACATGTAAAGAACTTGAAGATCTAAGTGGCTTTCCTGAAACTTGATGCCAGGACAAAGTGCTATTTTGGCAAGACATTAATGTTTGTTTGATTTTATTCTAAATGAGGATTAGTGTTGATGGTAGAGAATTACCTGTACAGGAAGGGTTGAAAGTAACCTGGAATATTTTGTCAAGGCTGTTGGTCTGTGACGTGAAGGCAGTTATTTTTCTGGGAAATGATCCAGAGACTGCACTGCTTGAAGTTTCCTGATCCGTATCATTACAGTGTGTGTTGAATCATATGAGCAGAAAGCACCTACTCTGCACCTTATCCTCTAACCTATTTACATGTCGATGACTATTAAACTCACTGATCTTAAACTCTTCCATAGTCCAGAGGAGTAGCACAAGATTGGTGTAGTTTACTGCTGAAATCAAAAAATGTGATCCACAAATAGACAACACTCTGCAAAGGGGAAGATCTGTCAAGACTCTCATTTCTGTCTTTCACAAATGACCTTTGTTCTCCAGCTATTTTTTTTTCCTCTGAAAACTAACTTTTTAAAAGGAATACTAAGGCTAAATGTCATAACCTTTCCTGTAGCTATGGTTTACTGCATCCCATCACAGGTCATAAAGAAGAAAGAGATGGTTTAGTCTGGGCATTACCTGCTTTGGGTTCTTTCCAATGAACTGTGACTGGTGAGAAATGTATAAACTGCCGGTCCAACAAACCCGAACTGAACTTGTAATGTACATCTGATTGGATAAAGAGAGTTTCTCACGATCGCCAACCTTGGCATGGAGGAAGTGAGGAAGTGAGTGGCCGGACGTGCCACTTGTACACCCTTGGCATCCTGCCTCTGCACCCTTGTCGTGCCAGCTGTACACCCCGAGCATGGATTTTCATACACACGCCCCTCCCAGCACAAGCACTTGTGTTCCAGGGTAGCACAGTCATCTGTGAGTGACTACAGTCTTACCCATGTTCGTGTTCCTGCTCAATCCAAATGCCGCAAGGTTTGGGGTCTAATGCTCTCAGGTAGCAAGAGAAAAAACTGTTATTTTTCAGGAATGAAATGCAAATAGTTGAATTTGCCTCAGAGTATGTGGAGAATATATTTAAAGTCCTTAATAATTTGTAGGTGGAGAGAAACCAGGGTGGTTTCAGATGCTGAGTTATGTGTTAGACTGCACAAGTCCCTGTGGATGTTCATTGTAATCTTGGCACACCTGGCATTCTTAAAGGAAACAGGTGGATCGTGATAAAACAATGGAGAACCTGTCTTGGGCTTTTTTGAGTCTCTTAGCAAACCTTTATGAATATACCTAGAGGTCTTTCAAACGAGTATGAGAAAGAAGTGTTGGATGTACATACATTTTTTGAGTCAGGCTGCTCTGTTTCTGGTTGGTTAGGGGTGGCTGATGCTTTCTGCCAGCTTCCTATGGGTGGTGCTGGGTCTACACAACCCATCCGCTTCCCTCCAAATATCTGTTCTCCCTACAGCTTGAATGAAGACCAGGCAGGTTGAGGAGCTGGTCAGATCGGTGCTCAGCTTTCCAGCTGCCTTGCTGGCAGGCTTCCCAGCTTTCTGGATGGCTAAGTCCAGTAGAGTTGGGTTCCTGGGAAACCAGTTACAAAAATAGAAAAATGTAATTTTGCACACTCTTCAAAGGGAATTTTCTCAGAATGTTCTTCTCCTGAGAAAGTAATTTTTTCCTTTTTATCTTTTCATTAGTGTTTGCAATGCAAACCACTCTTCTAGGGGATGTTTAGTTTTATCAAGCAAGACTTTGCAGAAGACCACCATTATCTGTTTCAATAATTGTTTCCATGCTTTTTAATGGAGTATAAGGACAGGATGTAGTAATGCCTGAAGAATTTGTGTAAAAGTACAAATATATTCTAAGCAAGTTCTCAAAAGATGACCAAGATCTAAGTGGTTCCTGTCAAAGAAAAGCTACCCATCAGGAGATTTAAACTTCTCATGACTTTTATGTAAGAGCCTTGGATTCCTGGGCTGTTTATTGCTTTTCTTTGGAGATGAGGAGAGGCAGCTCTGCTACAATTATTTTTCTGCATTGGTGAGAATCTCACTCTGTAGGTGTGAAATTGTTGCCTGAAAAACCAAAAGATTCACCTAAGGGAGACTGTGTTTATGGTTTCTTGCTGGCAGTAATCACACTCCCCTGTTTACAGAAGGGAGGGTTGATGCATCATGTTTTCACATTGCCTGGTGTGCTTCTTTTACTGAATATGCTGAATACACGGGCCTCAAAGCATGATTCATCATGCTGTAATCAGAGTGTAGTCAGTGTTCTGATTAAGCTGTAGGACTTTGAATTCAATCCATCACTCCTGTTTGTGTGTGTATTTGCAAGTCAGTGTGCAAAATCTGGGCAGTGTTTTACAACTATGTCACACTGCAAGATTTTAGACTGTGTTCCAAGATCTTTAGGCATGTAAATGACATAATAGTAATTTAAGAGCTTCTTTTGGCAGAACAAGAGGATTTTGACAAGCCTTCAGAAACTAGACACTGTATAATTATCTATTTTGAAGATACTTCTCATGTGCTATTTCCTTTGCTGCAGTAAAAGTCACAAATAAAATCCACTGCAAATAGAAAAGTTCATTGAGAGTGTATGTTAAATGAGATTCAGCTCTGCTTTTCCAGGAATGGAAACGATATAAAAATAGGGTCTGATGGGTTTTGCCAGATGTGCCCTTTATCATTTGTGTTTGCCTTCCCTGCTGTGGAATAGCTTTGCCACCAGATGAAACCTGGCATGGTGCCTTGAGGAATTAATGTTAAAAATTGGTTCCCTTTTTTATTTTGAGTATGATTTTTGATTAATGACAAGAACTGCCTTTTTAATTTGGATTCTGTTTTTTTGATATAACATTCCCTTTTTGCTGAATTCTCTGGACTTACATTTGTTAAACTCTGATAATGTCTGGTTTGTTTAAGACTGAAATGAAGCACTCTATAAGAAGTCCTTCCTCTTAGTTTTTATGTGTGTCCATCTGTTTTGTAATCAGGTCTGTAATCAGTCTTCCCATTAACATATTCATGAAGCAGTAGAACAAAAATAAAGAAGATTTAATTCTTCAAACCACAGATTTGTCATGTCTTACCATTACAATGAAGCCTTCGAAAATCCAGACTACCACTTCTCAGAGACACTGGAAATTGATAGAAGGTGAGATATTTAATTTTGATGTTTGACTGTGCCATAAGTAATTAAATTATTTATATGCAAGAGAAACTTTTTCTCCAGAGTCTTAATTTGTGGATTTGTTTTAATCCCTCCTTTATGGTGTCATTCTTAGACAAAAATTTTTAAAGCTCTTACCAGGGAAATGGCAGGTTTACTTTTTAGATGTTGGATGAATTTCAGTAAAATGTATTTATGGCATAAACTCATAGATCCTTTTTAGTTCCAGTAATTTTCACAGTGATGATAATAGTAGGTAGCAAATTATTAAGGGTATCTACTGAGAGTTTTCGTGACAGGTTTCCTTTGTTATTGCTTACACAGGGGGAGTTCCCAAAGGAATCCTTTCTCTCACCAACCCCCTTATGACTCCTCACTGCCTGGTTCCTATGGAGAGCACAGTGGAAGAGGGCAGAACTACCCTGTGGCCATACCAATGGACTCCATGAGACCTGGCTCTGAATACAGAGAGGATTTACCCAGCAGAAATCCATATGGAAATTTCACAGGTATGGACTTTCTCAGGGGACCAGCTTACAGAAACACTGCAGCAAATAACAGCTTGTTCTGTCCCGAGGGAGTCCTGCAGCTCTGCAAAGCTCAGTGCTGTGTCTGGGTTTTGCCTTCTTTTTTTTTTTTTCTTTTTAAAGCAGTTCAGGTGTTATATTAACAAATCTATGGACTACCTGTTGTATTAACAGCTCAGTAAATACAGAATTGTATGGACTGTGTAAGTGGTTGAGTATCAGAATATACATTGCAGTGAGAGTTGGGAGTTTTGTGGAGCTGTATTTGGTCATAGGGCTGGTATTCTGTGTCTGTAAATAGGCCACAGCAGTAAACAACTTTCTGTGTGATTGTGATTCCCTTCAACAGACAATCTTTCCTTTGAGCCTGAGCCAGAACTGCCTTACACCTCACCTTCTACCTTCCATGTGCTGGATTATCCCTACACCCGCAGAATTTCCAGTGAGTCAGAAGGTAAGGGCTGTGTTGCACCACAATATTGCAGGTCAGTCTCACTGTCCATGAAATAATATTTAAATATTTAAAAGCCTTCTGGTGAGTGGGGGAATGTGTTTGCGTGGATGTAGTGAGATTGAAGAGTAGCCTTTTAACTCATTTATGTGAAAGTGAAATTTGAATTTCCTAAGTCGATTTGTCGGGACTGTCTGGGCTGACGGAAGGATACATGTTGTTTAGACAGCTTTATACGGAGGCGCAACAGAAGACCACCTGATGAGGCCTTTGGGAGTTCCTCCAGCGTGTTTGAAACACATCCAGCGTGCAGTGAAGGTAGGGGTTTAGAGGAGTGGTTCAGTATTTGATAGTGTCTTGTACAAGGATGGTGTGGTTGATTCTGTTCTTAGCTGGTCACCAGAGCTGCATGTACAGTCTTCCTGTGGTTGAAGAGACAACTTGATTTTGTGTTAACACCAGTGATTAATACTTTATACTCTCTAAACACACTCAAATCCCATGGTAAACGGAGTGCAGTGCAGTATGAATGGGAATTGTAGAAATAAATGCTAAGCTTTTAATTAGAATTTGTTTGACCAGCTAATGGATTGTTTTCATCCACTGTGTCTGGAATTAGCATCAAATTCCAACTATGCAAAACCAGCCTGATTGCCAAGTAATGCAGTTCTGTCTATTGCATGGGTTGTGCTAAACTTGGGCACTAACATGAACTAAAATGATAGAATAAATAAACCAAAACTTTAGCTTTAAAGCCAATATGTGGCCTCATAGAAGAGTAACTATCAAACAATGATGAAGCAATAGAGCAGTGTCTTGGAGTTTGTCAGTATTTTATTTTGCTTTATATTGCAGATCTTTGTATGAACATTATTGTGCCATGTTCTTGCTTGTATCTGTATTATTAATTCTCAGAACTTGCCACACCTTGACAGCAGTGAAAATGGGGGATGCTGTTATATCCATTTCAGGTTGTGTATAAAAATTGCCAAATTAGTATCTCAATATTTTGTTTTTTCATGGATTAGATGCAGAGGAAGGTTTAATTGGAAGTCTTGCAAAGATGTCCACCCGTGAAAGGATTAAAACCATCCGAAAGATGCCAGAGACCATGAAAAAAAAGAGAGAGATCAGGTAAATAAGTTTATCTGTTTTGTTTTATTTTAGGGAAAATAATTTAAAGATGGAGATGAGAAGAATCTCTCATGGTAATATAAAAGAGAATATCAAGGTCTTGAGATTTGATTATGATCAAATTTTGAGTTGATTAATGATGACTGGAGATTTATTTTCAAAAGAAACTTGGATGTTGGCTATGAAAATGGAGAAGAGACCACATAGTCTCAACCCTCCTTTTGTCTCCTCACAGAATGTACTTAAATTTTGTTCCCAGTGTGAGTTAGTGGGTTGGTTAGAACATGCTGTCATAGCATGGACAAGAGCATTGGTATCAACTGATAAAAAAAGAACCACCAAGAACATATCTGTGTTTTATTAATTCTGTTCTCATGCACATGTGTGAAAATGTATTTGCAACATCTTTTTTTGCCTCATCGTTTCAACTACAACTCATACTGTAATGCTTGTCACCCCCTGTCCTGCTCCTCTGCAGAAATGAAGTTCTTAAAGAATTAACAAAAAGGTCAAGGCACAGTGGCACACAACTTTCCTCCTGTACACAGTGTCTGCAGGGAATAGCAGTGGTAAGTGTCAGACACTTCTGGCAGTCACAGCAGAGCAAATCTCTCCAGCTGCAATGTTTTATCCCTGTCTCCAGAGCAATCGGGTCTTTGCTTCGTGTTACACTTACCAAAGAACCAGTTAATGGCTGTGGTGTTCCTTAATAGTGACCTACATTATGGCAGCACTTGGGAACACCACTTGAGCATTTTATGGTGCCTGGAGTGGGGCAAATCTGTTCTTAACCTCAAAATGGAACTGTAAAAAATGTGAGGCTTTATTATGTGAAATTGAGTCCTGTTTGCTTGCTGAGATTGATCTCTCTCCTCTTGTGCCCTTCAGTCATTTCGGCGATCTGGAAATACCCTTTCAGAATATTTTCACCAACTGTGGATGTGGCACAAGGCTCTGAAGATCATTGGTGCCGTGTTTGGAACAAGTGTTCTGTCTTATTTTATTTTCTTGAAGTGGCTGCTATATTTTAATGCTTTCTCATTCCTCATAAACTTCAGTTTCATCACAATTCCTCAGCTTCTTGCAGCAGAACCAAATAAACTTCCATTCACGGGTCTGGAGCTGCTCACTGGAGCTGTAAGTATTTAAATTTAATGTAAATTTAATCACACCTGTGATTTCACAGTAGAGAACAGGACAGCTCCTACTTCATTAATTTGGTTTCAGATGATGATACTTTGCACCACATGGAGGTGATAGCAAACATTCTGAATTATATCCTGATTTTTCCAGGGTTATTTTCAACAAACAGTACTCTACTATGGCTTTTACACCAATGCTACAATCAGAAAAATAAAGAATGGTCCATTTTACAACATGCAGCTGGCCTATATTTTCACTGTTGGAATATATTTTGTCATCTGTTTTCTTATCTTACTGTTCAGGTAAACTACCTTTGAATTCTTATTTCCATTATATCACGAGGAAAACCCTCAAACAACAAAAACCCCACCCTGTCAACAGTTAGCATTAATATTTCCTGAATATGTTTCTGTAAGTCCTTATTTCCAGGTGCAGAGTTTCAGTAAAAATTTCTGCTCAAAAGACAGTCTCCAGAAATCAAACCTTTGTTAGAGAAATTAAAAATAACTATAAAATAGTAAGGGACATGCAGAGAATTCCAGTTCAAACTAGTGAGTACATATCAGGATCAACATTTGTAAGCTGTTGCTTCTTATTGATGATGAGGTGCAGATTGTCAGTAACAGCTTGGAGGAGGAAATGTGAGAGTTTTTTCTTCCAGTAAAGTTTATTTTCCATGTTGTCTTATGTGACACGCTCTGACATAGGTCCATTAAATTTGGGACAGGGTGGAAAAATTAACGAATCTGCCTTCTTGCCCTACTGGACTTGATACATTTCCCCATTATGCATCTCACAAGTTCAATTTTCATTGCAGCATGGCGAACTCCTTCAGAAGGAACTTTCTTAACCCTCTGGCAGACTCTGGGAAGGCCAGCAAACTGCTCTGCACTTGGGACTTCAATATAACGAATGAAAAAGCTGTGAAGCTGCAACAGAAGAATCTCATCACACAAATGAAGGTACAAAACACATGAGGTGCAAAACTAACCTGCACGAGTCTTTCTGCCAGAGTTCTTTGTGCATAGAGATTTGTGTGAACATTCAAGTCTCTGGCAGAGTGACACAAGTGTGCTAGTCCTGTGCCTAAAACACTTAAGTCTTCCTGACTGTTAAGTTGCATTTGGTTTGAACTCCTGGAGTTGGCTTTTCTCTTTAAGCTACATATAAATATTTGTATGCTTCTGTTCTATTGAATGAATGTCTATGACTCTTAAATATTTGCCAAACAGAATATTTCTTCTATTTTTTTCCCTTCCTGCTATTTAACCATTTTGTAAACAAAAGGCAGGCTGGTAATATCTATGAAACACAACTTTTAGGACATGAAAACAAAGTTGTCCGGTAAATGTTCCTAGGATATTACCCCGCCCATCTTCTAGAGAAATAATCTTTTTTCATTCAGTTTGTCAAGTATTTATTTGAAACATGTTTTGCTTCATGCTGTTGCCTAAGAAATTCTTCATTAGGAATTGTTCCTTTGCAGGAAGACCTCGCTGAAGTGAACAGAGAAGTTCTAGATTTTTCTCTGAAGGAGAGAGTTGCTCGTATTGCTATTCATCTTCTTTGTTGGTTTGCTTCCCTGGGAACAGCAGTAGCTGCTTGTGCTGGGGTTTACTTCCTCTCCATTAATAACCTCGAGGTAAGGACAGACTTTGCATTTTTCCACATGGGTGCTGAGCACAGGCGCTGGTGTGTTCACTACCAGGACCATAGGGAAGCAGAGCAGTTGTTCCTGCCAGTGCAGACACAAATTCTGCTGGACCTAAACCACTGACCTGCAAAGGCCCTGCACCACTGGGGACTATGGCATGAGCGTGGGACCTGAAGCGTGTGAGCCAATGTCCCCCCTCTCTCCAGCAGCTGCTTGCCTGGGCCCATGATCAGCTTGGGGACAGCGCAGTGGGTGACCTGGGGTGGTTTGATTGTGCTTTTCTCTTTTCCTTTCTAAGCTGTTTATGAAAGGGCGTAGAAGTGACCTAGAGGACCAAGCTGCCATGTTGGTGTTACCTGTGGTTGCCTCTCTCCTCAACACATTTATGCCATTCTTCTACTCATGGCTTGGACACATGGAGAGGTTTCAATCTCCTGGACAGCAGATATTTGTCACTGTTGCCAGGTATTTGTTGCTACCACCTCTTAGTGGTTTTTGCCTGAAGCTGCCTGACTCTTTGGCACAAAGCTGTGTCTGGATGGTGTGGGGGGCAGTGGGGAGCTATGGAAGAGAATTCATTTTCCCCAAAAGCTTCTATATGCTTATCTCTTCTTGACTTGTTTGTCTTCCATAAACCTTCTGGAGTATTACATCTGTGCTTGAGGAAGGGGAATGGTTTCCCTCTCAGGTGCACTGTGACACTGGGCTTGGTTTTGTTTGTGGCATCCCTAGATGGCCCCTGGATAGTTGGCCCTTCTCTGGGAAAGGAAAGGAAGTGGAGAGAGTTCTGAGGTTGTCTCATTTAAAAACACATGCCTGGAATTAACGCTCCATAACCCATCAGACCCTCCTCCCTTGTGGAGCCCACACACCCAGCCTGTTTAGCAGAAACTCGTGCCAAGGTTGTCATGCCCAGCTCCCCTTCTGCCAGGGCAATGGAACAATGCCCACCTGAGCTCCAAGGAGAGCTCCTGTTAGTCCTGGCACTCTTTAGTGCCAAGAGGTGGTAATAAAGTGTAACCAATGGTCATTCTGCCATCATTCCCTCCACTGAGCTTAGGAACCAGCTGTTGGTGCAATTACTGTTACTTTGTCTTTCTAGAAATATCATCCTGAAAATCTCAATTGTTGGAATACTGTGCTACTACTGGCTTAATGTTGTGGCTGCCTCAGAGTCACAGGTAAAGTTTCAAAAACACAAATCTTTTACTTACAGTACCAGATTGAAACCCCTTTGATAAGAGACTTGCAAAGAGAAGTACATTTGGTGTCTTGGAAAGCTGAATTTGCCACCCCAAACACATTTTTATTAAATAGTAGTAACTTTAGAGGAATGAACTGTAGGGAAAAAAAAAGACTGGCCCAGCTCAGGTCTCAACTGGTTGGCAGCATTGTTGACATTGTTGACTATAATTAGTCAGGCTGTTCGCAAATCTTTGATCAAGATTTCAGCTATTTGATCAAGTTTCAGATGCCCAAACCCTTGGGAACAATGTTAATTGCGTGATTTTTGACTTCTACGTATGTTCTTTGTTTCCTTCTGCTTCTTAAAGTGCTGGGAAACTCTGGTTGGCCAGGATATCTATCGTCTTGTTGTAGTTGACTTCATACTTTGTTTGCTTGGCTCTTTCTTTGGAGAGTTTTTACGAAGGTGAGTGCTGTTTTTTTGCATGACTGTGGCTGAAGCCACGTGACACTGAAGCTTCTTTGATTGTCTCTGCTGGGGGGTATCTCTGTGTATATGCCTTGTATATATATTGCAGCTTCTCCTTGGAAGGAGCTCAGTGTATGCAGTGTTCTACTTTCCCAGTGTGTCCTTTTTCCCTCTGGAGATGGAAACACGTGTGGGAAGGAAGTCACATTGTGCTCTCATGGATCTCCTGAAGGAGGGGTGACAGAAAATCCCAGTGTCTCAAGCAGAGAATCATCTCTTCTGCATGGGCCCACTGTAGTTTTTTCCCTCTTCCCTCCACACTGTCACTACAGTGTGTCCACAAGTTTACATCTGATTTTAATCAGTCTTCTTAAGGATGTAATATGACTCTCAAGTGTAGAGATCTGCAGCATGGTGAGTGAGAAAGTGTTTTGGGCTGAATGTGAATACAGCTCAGCATGAAAGGAAAAAAGTAATTCGCTTCTCACATCTGCCGTGTGAAGCTTCCTAATGCCAAACATTACTCAGGGCTTAGGCAGGAGAGTACTTAAGTGCTTTCCAGCTCTACAGAGCATTCAGGTTCCTGACCACAGTTACGCAGGAGATACATTGTTTGCTCTTTGCCCATGATGTGAACAAGACTGGTTTATCTGGTAGGACTTTGTTAACTTTCTGTTAAATTAATACAAGACAATATTGAGAAGCCCTTGAAGACTTTTCCTCCACAGCTCTTGCCTATGTACTTTAATCTTGCTTTTCTTGTTGTGTTCAGATAGGAAACCACCTCCCAGCAAAAGGTCGCAGAACCCAAACTGCAGTGTCAGCTGTGATGAATGGCCTCCCCTAAGCTGGGCAAGAGCACCTGACTTAGACCTATGAAAGATTAAAAGTACAATTACAGTTACAAGTACAAGTACAAAAAAGTGCAATTGCTTGCCCTGAAAACTCAGCCCTGAAACATTGTTGATGATGTAGTTTGTAAGGTGGTACCAAGATGTGTATCCAAGGCAAGGTGGAATAGTTACCAAAATCATTTTTGCTACAAGAAGCAGAAATTGCATCTCACTGCCTCAGGAAAGATGAGGTGATAAAAAGGGATTATTGGTCCCCAATAGGAATCCTCTTTGTACTTACTTACTTGTCTCCCCTGTTTGTAACCTCAGTTCGTTTGAGGCAGGATATAGTTCACATATATATATGTGTATATGTGTGTGCGAAGAGTGTCAGTGTACAAGACTTTTCGATTAAGGTTGGAAATTCTCAGGACCTGAAAAGCTGTTACAGTTTTGTACCGAGGCAACCTGACATTTCAGCTGCTTAAGCACAGGCATACTTGTGCTTCAATTAAGTAACAAATGTTGCTTTATCAGTATATATCTATACTAAAGCAAGTAACAATTATTGATTGTTGCTTTTTTTAGCTGCACAAAAAATATCCTAGGTCTTATTTTGGCCCTGCTGTGTATTATGCAAATTTGCTTTTGCCAAATCCTGTTTCATTTTTTTCTGTATTGTCTAATGAATGAGCTGTGGCTGCTTTGCACGATGTTAGTGCAGCCCCTAAATAATTTTTCCCTGATTCTTGTATTCAGGAGGTTATTTGCAGAGATTTATATATGTAGCAAATGCTATTGTGCTGTAGGTTTTGTTTTTTTCCCCCAGAATTATTGGAACTACGGTCTGTGTGAGCCTGGGGCGGCCAGAATTTGACATCGCACGAAGTGTTTTGGATTTGATCTATGCACAGACTTTGACCTGGTAAGCGTTATATCTACAGACAAAACTTGATTTGCACTTAGAAATACCATGGAACAATCTTATTCTGACATTTCTGTGTGCATCCCATTGTGGGGGAAAGAACGGGATTTGGTAAGGATTGTGATTTGCCAGTTTTGTTTGTAATTAGGTGGGTAATAACAGTAACTTCAGTCAGTAGTTCATCTGGTGGCCACCTGGTCTGAGAGAATCCTGATAGGTTCCTGCAGCAACATCCTGGAGTTTTGTTTATTGTTTACTTCCCCACTGCAGTAATGTTCCTGTTGAAATAGTCTCAGTACTAAACACTGGAAAAGGGGCCTTGTTTCTAAGAATGTGTCTGTTACTCCAGTTATGAGAGAGTTCTGCAGATCTGTACATAGATATGTGTGTTTGACGTCGCATGTTACAGGATCCAGGTTAACATAACATTTCCAAACCATGGGACACTGTCTGTATATGAAGTTACTGGGGTGTTTCCTGCTCTCAGTGCACCGAGAGCTGCGCAGTGAACACTGAAGATGTAACTTGTTTCTCTTATAAATCCTTCCTTGTAGGATTGGTATCCTGTTCTCACCTCTGCTGCCTGGTATCCAGATGATAGCATTTTTTATAGTATTTTATGTGAAAAAGGTAACAAAATTTATATGTATTCATCGTAAACTTGCACTGTTTGAAATCTGGGTGGAATTTATTGTGTTGAAGTGCAGCTTTAAGTTGAGGCTGTGGGGTTTTGTGTGCAGGGGAGCATTTTAATTGATTGGTGTTCGCTTTAAAAGGAAGACTAGTTAGACACATGTCCTTGAATTACAATCCCGTGAAATTTGAGAGGTAAAAAGGTGTGTGAGGGTTATAGAAGACATTAAGAGCACAGTTAGAGAGAGGGGAGAGAATAAAGTAGTAAAATTAAAGTCTGGTAAATTAACAGTGGAAAAGTACATCCCTCAATATTGACACTCAGCCTGTGACTGTGACTTTGGCCTCCCATTTCCCCCCAGCAATGCCCCTCTGCCAAGTTGTCTAAGTGTGAGAAGGGTGATACAGCTAAAGATGGTGGTTGAAATTTCTTCTTCCCAGAATTCTTTGTCTCAGTAGTATGACTAGATGATAAGTTGTTTGTTGGGTCATTAAGCAGTTTGTAGTGCTGAAAGCAGAAGAACAAAGGTGTAGGTAGAAAGATGGATTAAAACTTCCCCAAACTGTGGGTTTTCATATGCTGCAAGAGCAAACTCTATCCAGCAGAGTCCTGAAGAACCCATCAGAACCTCATTTTGCCTTTTGCTATTATTTAAAGCAATATTCTTGAAGTTTTATAAAACATATCTGACTACGTTAACTACATATCTAGCAACTATATCCATCAGATTCATATGAAAGAAGTTCTTGGAAACTTTAGATGGATGCTGTTCAGCAATTTCAGTGGGATTGACTTAAACCGAGTTGAAGTGGCAGGTAACACCATTCTAAGGGTTCCTTCCTCTCTTTAAAGGTCAGTCTGATGAGGAATTGCCAACCCCCTCACAAAGTCTGGAAAACTGCTCAAATGACAACATCCTTCAAGTTCCTGCTGTTTTTCCCTTCCTTCCTTGGAGTCCTGTGTGTCATTGGAGTCACAGTCTGGAGGTATGGAAGACCACTGGCACTCACACCTACTAAATTATGTTGTGTGACCTGATGCCAGGCAGGAGAATCTACGTTTCTCTACAGAAAGAAACTATATTAACTGCTAGTGTGTATTTTAAAGCTCTGGCCACAGTAAGGAGGGGAAGCATGGATATGTCTTTTTCTTGACAATTGTCAGCAACATAATTTCAATATTTAGTGAGACAAGTGACTACACGTGAAACTAGATGTGATGCAATCTATTAGAGCATCTATCCCCAGGCAGCTGGGCATCTCAGACTGTCTGGAGTGGTTCAGTTTCAAAGCAAAGAAACTTCAGTCTTATTTGAAAATGTTAGTTCTTGCAAATGCACTGCCTTACTTCACCAATCTGTAGTGACTCGTGTCTGTGAAGGCAAGGTGAAATGATGGTTCCCTGTGGTGAAACTCAAAAAAAAGTCCAGTATTTCCATTTGCTGTAATTTTTGCTACAGTGATTGGTGTGTTACATTTAGGTCAAGATTGTGTTTGCAGGGCTTGGTACCAACCCACTGCAACTCTTACTGGATAGTCTGAAGTGGGCATTTAATGGCTGGAGAGGGACCCAAGTTAAAAATGAGTTACAGACCATAGAAGTACCCAAAGATAGCAGAAGACCATAGCAAACTGCTGAGCATCTTCATGTGCAAAATCACAGTATTAATTAAGTCACTGGTTAATATATGAAGCTTTAAGTATCTGCTTTTTAATGCTTTCAGGTCAAAACCTTCAGAAGGATGTGGTCCTTTCAGAGGCTTGCCTTCTATGTTTGCTGCAGTGTCTGAGTGGGTAAAAATTCTGGAAAATTACGCTGCCGCAAAATGGGTAGTGTGGATCTACCATAACTTAATTACAAGTACACTTTTCTTCTTCATCCTCTCTGCTATTGCACTGTAAGTACCTGCTAATGAGAAGCACTGGAAAAGGGCCTAAAGTGAAAAAAACTGGCAATGACACAGCCATTCTTCATAAAAATATACGTAATTGCAAAGTGTATTATTTTAAAACATCAGAAATTGTTAATATACTGAGAATTAATGCATTTGAAATATGTAAAGAAATAAGAAAACCTATTCCTTTTATGCCAAAGCACTATACAAACAAGTTTCAAGGTAACCCTGTGTGGAATTAGCAGAATTTTGGGCCTCCCTTTTTTTCCCCTCCGTTTTTGTCTGGAAGGCCGTGGTGGTGCACAGCAGCATGTCCAGGAGTGCACACCGTAGGGACAATGGTAGTGGGTGGGTTGCTGTCTCCTTCCAGGTAATCTCAGGTGAACTCAGGTGTCCAAGTAAATGACACAGGATTAGATAAAAGCAATAGGTTCCTGATTGTTATCAGAAATGTACATTTTATTGCTGACTTATTTAGTTGTACCTCCCATCTAGAACACAAGTCCTTAAATCTTTGGGTCTTTTCTAAGAGAATGTTTTAAGCAATTTCATGTGTTTGCCATTCCTTATGTAATTGTGTACATCTATTTTTAATATTTATGTGTGTGTCCAGAGATGTGTGTATATATGTCTTCCAATAGATTAAAATAAACAGAATAAATTTCTGTTTATACAGTGACGAGGAGGAAATGATCGTAAGTTGGACTTTTTTGTTTTGTTTTGTTTAGAATTATTACTTATATTTACTGCCAAATAATAATAGGAAGAAAGACCATGACCAAACTCTTACGTAAGCAAATTGCTCATGTAAGTTTGACTTTTAGCTATTTATTTATTTTATTTGGCTTCTTAGTTGATTGTCTCATATCGCTTTGTGGAGCTGTAACCTGCTTTTCTTGTGACTGTGCAAGGGAGGGTGGGAGCCTTTCCTCATGGGAGTTGTGGAGAAACGCAACTCGCAAATTGAGTTGTTGCAAAAGAATTGTATCTTTAAGATGTGCTGCTGCAGCTCCCTCTGCAGACAGATTATTTTAGAATAACAGGAGTTACTCTGGTCAGTGGTTACACACAGGCCTTGAGCCTCTCAAGAAGGATTAGACCATTCCAGCTAATGACCAAACATACCTTGATCATAGGTTAGAGACGATAAGAGGCTTTTACTCACAAAACTACGGACAAAGCAAAGGATAAACCTAAATCTATCTGCACTGAGAGGACATGGCCAGCAGGTCAGTCTGACTGTTCAGGTACTGCTGTTTAATTTGGGGCTTGGTGCAATTCCATGGGGCTCCTCTACCCTGCAAATAGCCTGCCCTTTGGGGATATGTGTATATTTAAAGCTTCATGTAGATTGATTGATTGCTAATTAACGCCAGACAGCAAAAGGATCCTGTGAAAGTTCCCTGACTATTTGTTCCAGGCTGGAATTCAATCTGAGAATGATATAGGAAAGTCCTTACCCTAATCAGACATCATTTATGATTACAAAACTGCAAGAAAACCTTCCTAATCTAGGGGTGCACTGATGGTCACCAAAAGGTTCAGCCACACCTAAACCTTGCCCAGCCTGAGAAGGAGGCTGCCTTCTTCCCCTGACTCTGGATTTCTGTAGGGGATTATTGTTTGTGGTTTTTTTCAACAGAGGTAAAACTAAGTGCTTTGACCTAACCTCATTTTAAGTCCTGTACAACACTGATAGACATCTGATGTCTTAGTTTTCCAAAGTAGTCCTGCCTGCTCAGCCATCAAATTCATATTAAAATGTGCACATATAGGTGCTGTCTGGTGTTTGTTAGATTTCAAAAAGGAGATGCCAGAATAATCTCATTGTGGATCTAGTAGAAAGGCCATCTCCCTAAAACGAGGGTGTGAGCTGTGCTGACCATGAAGTCATGACTGGAAGACAGAATTCAGACTGCTTCTAATGCCAAATACTCTTGTCCTTTCAGAGAAGCTCCTCTCCATACCACCCATCCAGGCAACCTGTCCAGCAGGTGCCAGGCAACCCAGGAAGGGCATTTGAGAGAAATCAAAACAGTTCCTACGATGAGGTGAGATGGTCAAAAGAGGGAAATCTGCTGGATTTCCTTGTATAGAACCTGGGGCATGATAGTACATAACACGAGTGTATGTGCAGCAAAGAGGGCATCCTGTATGCATGGAAATAACCTTCAAGATTAGTTTGAGCAGGTATAAAAATGTAATCAAAATAACTATTAGAAAATCTATAATCACAAACTTGCTTAAGACCCAGAGAGTATGATTTTGTTACAGGTAACTGGTATCTTTTCAAATACAAGACCATGACCTAAACCTGCTTGTGAATTTTGTTTTCAGTATCCTTATTCTGCTGGGATTTTGAGTGGCACTGACATCCCATTAGGTAAGCAAGAGAGATGAAACACAGAAAGCTCTTAGAAGTTCAGCTCAGTTAAAATGTTGGTCGTACAGATACAGCATGTAACAGCTGGATGTCCGGGACACACATTTTAGCATCTTGTATAAAGAGAAAACAAAAAGACTGGGTTTCTGAGGCAAGCATTTTCTATAGGATGTGTTTATTGGTAGCTTGTTCAAGTGTTGGTGGTGATTTCTGAAGACTGATCATGAGCTTCTGTATGCTAGAGTAGAGTTTCCTCGGCTATTTTGTGGGAGCACCTACAGGCAAGAACATTAAATCACTTTAGAGACAGACATTACATCTTGGTGTGACTCTCAGGAGAGGATATAAATGACGTAGAGTCCCTGGGACCTCATCATGTCCCGAATAAAAGAAGCTCTCAAGTCTTGTGTGGCAGTTTGAACTATACCTGTTTTACATGACTGTGTGGCAGATGAGACCCTTAAGTAGCACAGGTTTTTTGCTGGGGGTGGTGGTTCCACCACATCAGCACAGTTAACATTTCTCCTGTTGTGACAGATTGGGAGCCAGCCCAGCCCAGCAGCAGTGGCGTGTCCGAGGCCATGGCACTCGCTCTGCGTGCCAGGGAAGCGGCTCAGTGGAACGCCTGGGGTGAGGACGGACACTTTCAGTCCTGAGGAGGCACAATCAGTACCGAGAGTTAAGTCACGGACGGGCATTCTGCAAAAAGCAATACTCTTTTGCACTAATGACTGAAGGAATTGTTCAAATGCCTTTTTTTACCTCTAAATGGAGGGAAAAATAGAACAACAGACTGCAAAATGCATCGCAAATGCAATTTCTTATGATAGGGAATATCCTGTGTGTTGGGTCTGTTTTGCAGCAGTGATATTCTGGTGACAGCATTCCCTCAGGACTGGCCATCACCTTGATGCAGTAAGGTTCCCTCCACAGCTGGCCACTTCTTGTTGACTAAATACAAGGAAACTTGTGCCTAATTGTAAATAAAGTTCGCTCTTAAAAATATTTTTATATCACTTATAATGTTTAAACTGCTTTTATCTGATCTAAACTAACCATGAAGTATTGGTCAAATAAAGATAGAAGGAAATTAAAGTGCAGTTGTTTTTAATGACTGAGACATTGCAATAGCGATGAAATAACTTGTGTGAGCCAGGTTAAACTTCTATTCCATTTTCACTTTTCTGAGGCATTTTTACAGTTTATTACAGTCACTCAAAAGCAGCTTTGATGTTGAAAGTTATCAGAATGCTTTTTTAAGAGTGACTGCTTATCAAAATTCTTATCTGTGTGAAACCATTGCTTGTAAACTAAGATTTTGCACATATTTTCCCATAGGGGATTGATTGGAAGTAACACAATTGACCGTTTTGTTTTTATCATACATGACTGAGACATGATGCATATTCTTTTTATCCAGAGCCACAATTTTGCTGTCAAGCTCATTTTTGTGTTTGTTTGTTTAGCCCATTTTCTACTACTGCCTGGTTTATTCCTTCCTTGTTGCTCTGGATATAAAAACGCTTTAGGAAAAAAGGCACATCTTTTCCTCACACTCATAATGTAGGCTAAAGACAACCTCAAAACAGCCACCAAAGGCACAGAAGAAAGGACAAACTTTACACACAATGAAACACTAGAGATTCAATTTTATTGTTCCCCCGTGTGTACATCTGTGAAATCTGGCTGTGACACTGGACATGGGCCTCGTGTTTGCCCTGAGGAAGAGTCATTTGCCCTTTAGTGGCCACGTGAGGAGCACCTGTTGGTCTCAGCAGTAAGGGTAGAGGCTACAGCACTCCTGCAGTGGCTGCAGAGAAGCTGGATGTAATGTACACGTGCTATAGGATGTGCACCTTAAGGCTGAGATTGTTGCTTCTGCAGTGCAGGGTGGATAGATGACAAGAATGGAAGAAGCTCCTGTCATCCTGACAAGGAAAACCACCTCCTTACTCCTGCACTACCTTGTACTTGACTGTAGCTCAAGAGACAAGCCGGGCATCCATCACCCCTGGCAGAATGCAGCATGACTCTGCTGCTTACCTGAATTAGGATATTTGTGTAGTTCACTGATGAGTGATTTTTTTGTGGAAAACTCCCCAAGGGTCTTCTGCTCTTGCGAATCATTGGCAGTTGTCTCTAACTACCATCTCCTGTCAGAGCAGAGCCAAATTGTTCCTGGCCCACTGTGGGTACCTGTGATGAGAATGTCTGGGATTTTACTTGATAGAAAAAACAGCAAGCAACCTGGACTAATTTTGATATCTTACATCAATGCACTGCTGCATGGCTGATAAGGAATATTCTTTCCCTGAGCTCTCAGATACTTGTTTATTGTATCTGCAGATTCTAGAGTTCAAGTTAAATCTGGATTACAGTTTCCATATCTCCGTGAGCACTCTTCAATCAGGCAAACAACAAGCAAACTAAAAAGACACTTCTGCTTCTTTTGGTCTACCACTTACCAGCACTTCATATATAGCTGTCTTTTAAAAATAATAAATACATTCATGTGCTGTGCCATTAGAAGAGACAATCTCCTATCCTCCATTAGTTCTTTTAAAAAGTCTGGAAGATAAGAAGCTACTCAAGTTTCAAATATTAGTTCTCATAGCTTTCCCATCACACATGGAAAGTTGGCTTTTTCTTCCTTGTCAAGATGCAGCACAGGCATCTTCCATGCAGGGGAGGGAAATATACTCACTCTTTATTTTGGCACCATTAGTTCAGGTTCTAAGAACAGGGATGTAGATGCTTTTAAGATACCATATATCAACCTCAAATTATTATACATTTTTAGAACATGCTGTTGAAACTGCTAAAACCATCATTTTAACCCAAAATTTAAACAAAGCAAAGGAACAGTCAGAGACAAGGTATGGCCCAGTTCACTTGTCAAATCTGATTCTTTCACATTACAGTGATTCCCTCAGACTGCACCTGAGGGGTTTTCTGGATTTGAGATCTGACCACAGGCAGAAGTAGATTGCTGCTCTGCCTTATCCCAGAGCCACTGTTAGTGTTCCGCTGGCACTGCTGGATGCCCTGTCGACAGTGAATGGACCTGCCCCGGGTCAGTAGTGAGGGTCACAGTCCTCCACCAAGCTGTCCGTGATGTAGCTGCACCCAAGGACATTTTCAAAGTAGTTTTTCTCTGCAAACGTGTTCACTGTCCAGCCAACCACTTGAACTCCTTTAGAAGACCAGTGACTCACATAGTCCCTGCAAGGAATGGAAACAGCCTAAGAGGAGGCTGACACTACCACAGAGTTAAGCCAGACAGTGCTGAGGCTCCATCTGAGTTTTAGTCTTGCATCACTATTGCACAAGAATGATAGTGTGTCCTCTTTTGTAAGGTCATCGTTTTGTCTTTTGTTATTGCAAACAGGCAAAAGCAACAAACAGTTTTCCTTCTTGAGATTAATTTAGGCTCTAACATAAAATAGAAATTCAGGTTAAGAAGATAGAGACTTAATAAAATAGCATGGAGTAAGGAAATTATCAAAACAACCTTACACAACACTAAAGGGAACATTTCGATAAGCACATACTGTGTGAACTCCACCCTACAGATGGTACTATCTCCTGGTATATGAGCAAGCTTTAACACTTACTGAGAAATATAATTTTTCTGTATGAGGAAAGCTGAAACCCCACAGAGTCGCCACAAGAAACTGTGTAGGCTCCAATCCAGAATGACATCCATCATCACATACAAGTAATGTTTCCAGGTGGAGTTGAAATAGGGTGTCCCATCTCCAAAGTGACTCAGGTGCCAGGGCCTGTGTGTTAGTGCTGTCACAACATTTCTGTCAGCTTGTCTCATCTGGAAGACCAAGCAGAAAAGACTGGAATTCATCCACAAGCCCAGGTGCATCAAATACAATATTTGAGAGGTTAGGTACAAAGTGCTAGCTTGTGTTTTCAGCTCTACCAGAATCCTTTTCCCCTTCCCCTCCAGGTCCAAAATAAACTTTTAGGAAACATCACCTTATAAACAACATCTGGCATGAAAGAACAGACTATGCTGCTGTTATACAACTGCGGAAATTCCAGGTAGAGGTGTTTCAAGGCATCCACTGCCTGCAATTAGAGACACACATAGATGTTACATGTATACATACACTCATATTTACTAAAGTAAATATGCACAGTCATTCTAGAACAACGTCATTTACACTTTCCTTCCTAATTTTGAAATAGAAAGCGAGAAGAATAAAAAAAAAAAAAATCTTGCTTTTAACATTAACACAGGAATGACATTTTATTTTTTGCAGCAGAAGTCTTTTTCATGATTCTGTTTACAACAAGGAGCAGCATTCTCAGTGCCTGAAATACCCTGAAAGATATCATGGATATAATTATGAAGTACTACCCAGGGTTTAGTTCAAGAGGAAAATGAATGCATTTGCATATTTTGCTATGCTAAAATAAAAATGTATTAATTTGCATAAAATATTAATGATTGATCATCTGCATCTGCCTTCAGTAATGCAAATTACAGATCCCTCGTTGGAGGCTGAAGATGAAGTTCTGGCTCCCTCCAGCACAAGCAGGGAATTCACTCTCTTCATTTCACAGCAGAGCTGTGAGGTGAATGCAATACTCACACAAACCTCATGCTATCTTTAATTTGCAGCTTCCCAGAACAACTTTGGGTGACACAAACAGCAGACCCAGTCTCACTCATTAAAGAAGGGCCTGTACCAGACACATCAGTTTGAGACCTACAGAACAGCAGGTTAGAACCCCAAAGAAGATGTGAAGGAAGGTGTCTTGCTGAGTGAGCACTACCTGATTTGCATGGCCTTTGACATCAAAGTAGATTGTTAGATTGTGATGCATAGACTCCACAACAGCTTCTCTCAGAGTTGGTACCTTTTCATCCTGGAACTCGCTCCTGTAGAAATAGAAAACTCCTCATTGGAATGCAGTCAAAATACACACACAAGGGCAGGCATATCCCCCACCACACAGAGCTGTTTCCTAAACAGTTTGCTGCTACAGTAGTACTACAAGCACCACCAGCAGCGGCAGCAGTGGCTCATTCATCCAGTAAAAGGCAGCACATGTAGAGGGATATGTACATATCTCTTTTCCCCTCAGAATCTCACTAGACAATTAAATCCTTCCAAATTCAGAGTCTAATCTGATGCTCACTGGCACCATGTTCCACACAGAAGCAGCAACCCCAGCTTTCAGTGATAGATCAAATCAGTAATTTTGCTTACCAAGAATGGTATTTTTCACTTTTCAAACAGTAATTTCAGAATAGCAATAGTTCACTTACTGTAGCCTGTGTTTTGCAGCTGGATTAAGCTTCCTAACTTCATCAAAAGTCAAGTCACAGAGTCTTCCAGACCCATCAGTTGTCCTCTCGACTGTATCATCGTGCATTAGAATGGGAACACCATCTGCAGTAAATTCAACATCCAGCTCAACACCCATTGCTCCATTCTTAGCTGCCTTAAAAAACAAATTAAAAAAATCACATACACAAGAGACAGCTTTATAGATTTGACACAGATACAGCTACAATTAGCTGGTATTCTGGTAAAAACAATAAAATAATCATGTTCTTTACAGTAAGCTTCATGTGCAGAACAAAGCAGGTTTCATCCAAGCCATTGTGAGATCATTCACAGAAAGCATATAATCTATTTTACAGATAAACTGTAGTGATAACATCTCATTATTAGGATTGGGACTGTTGCAGGATAAAATCCTGCTCTCTCCTTCTAATAACCCTGGAGCCCTTATGTTATTCTCTAGAAGAGAGGGGAAGCAAATGCCTACTATTTACATAATCTATAGATTAACACTTAGTAAATTCTGTTTGCCATGTGTGTTCCAAGTAGCAGATGTATGCAGGCCAATCCCTGGCCCTCTCTGAGGAATGCCCATATCAGAGAGCTGCATTACAACATTTAGTACATCCTGCTCCTGCCCTGGCTCCTCTCAGGAACTGCTCAGAAAATCATTGGAGTGAAGAACTAGAGTGAAGTGATCTGAAGAACAAATGCCTTCCTTGGGAGAAGGGACAATGCACCAGAAAGACACATGCCAGGTCACCCTCCAGGTGTAACATGTCAGCATTGTGCAACTTCAGAATCCACCAGAACGAGGAGCCTCCCCTCACCCAAAGTAAGAGACCATCAGAGCAACAACATCTCACCGCCACAGATACACTGCATTCAAGAGACTGCCAATCCCGATTTCAAATGGTTCTCAGAAACACTGTCACCCCTGGCTGTGCCTTGATGCTTCGCGGATGAGGCAGCAGTAAGGCGTGGCACGGCTGCACACCCTGAAGTTCTCCCAGTATCAGATTTTGCCATGAGTGAGGATTCTCACTACAGATCTCCAAGGTTTAAAATAAAAACGGCCTGTTACTGAGGTGCTGTCAGCTCTCTGTGTGCTACCATTCATTACCACTGCACTGCTGAAGTCTCCATCAGCACCAGGGCTGTAACAGCTCCCACAGGACTCAGATCTTATCTGAATCCCCTCGGGGATGAAGGGCAAACCAGCCACACAGCTTCCTGCAGATGCTGGAAGAACACTTGGAATTACTGAGGGCGAGAAGGGCTCGGAGCCTGCGGGAAGGGCCGCTATAAAACACAACGCACCGGATCG
Organism: Pitta sordida; assembly: GCA_013390025.1. NCBI lineage: Eukaryota > Metazoa > Chordata > Aves > Passeriformes > Pittidae > Pitta > Pitta sordida. The sequence goes on from WEKX01017324.1 coordinate 370,032, forward strand.
TATCACTGCCCGCCACTTCAGCCTCT
>WEKX01017324.1:376503-390850 GCA_013390025.1 Pitta sordida
AGGCGAGGCAGCGGCCCCGGCCTGGGCTGGACTCGGTGGCCCGGGGCGGGCGGGCAGAAACCGGCAGAAGCGCCGTGCGAGCGAACAAAGCGGTGCCAGGCCTTGCCAGGCGATGCTGGGCTCCCAGTTTTCGCTCCGGCAGGGACGGGCAATGTCCGATGTGTAGGCGCTTTTAGGGAAACAAGGCTGTAATTTTTATTTTTTTTTACGCAAGTGCTGGCGTTTGTTCATACAGGGATGTATCGAGGCATTCTCCTGGGAGCGAGACAAATTCCTCTCAGCTTCCTAAACATAAAGGCTGTTCTTGCTTTTAATACCCGCTTTCACCTTCCCCCCTCGCTTCCAACTGGGCTGTAATTTCTGTTTATTGAGGGGGTTTTTACCAGTTCGTAGGATCTGCCTGATTGTGGTGGAAGATATCAAAGATTTAGTCTTTGGTAGAAATTATGATCATCTGTAGCAGGTGTAGTTCTGTAAATCCTGGTTATCTGAATGCTTGCTTTCTTCGCTGTGTACTTGTGATCATCATTTTTTGCTTGTGTGCAGATTCTGTTTTTGTAGGGGAAGACAAGGAACAGCTTTTGTTAATGCCAGGAAGGAGAAAAATGAGTTCAGTTTTCTGATGTAGAATTAATTTCTCAGAACACAATGGTTGTGTTGTTGTGATGTTGTTTTCCTTTTAAGGTCTTGGAGGTATATGGAGGAATAATGTTGATATTCTTTGCAGCTTAGTTAACATGAAGATGGAGGACTATGAAATATTCTGTAAGAAGCATCTTTCCAGAATCCAAGAAGAGTCAGTAAAGGGAGAAACCTCTTCCACCACTCAGCGCAAAAATATCTCCCTCATTCACTTCTATGGAGTCCCTGTGCTTTCCCCTCTGGTAAGGGCTTTTTTTCCCATTTCCTGTCTGGTGTGCTGTCTGTGCCTGGCATTAGCTTTGATGTGCATATGTAATGATTCTGCTGAAGGTATCTGTGAGAGCCATCTGTATGAGTGTTTTCTAAGCATACTGGTGTATTATAAGTATTCACAGGCTAAATCTTAAGAGGTAAATGGATAAAATGTACTCTCCCCCCCCCATCGCCCCCCTTGGCTTAATTTCTCGGGATATAATCTTCATAAGGGAAGCACAAATGTTTGTGGTTTTCAATAGATGAATGTTACTGCTGGTCTTAACTTTATGTAAAATCATACTGACACTTCAAATATTGAATGTGTGAGTTAGTGTAACAGTGTCCAAAGAAGTGCAAATAGGGGTTTAAAAGCTTTTAGGTAAATTTCTTTTTTGCGTGTGGTTGCAGCTTCCTGTAATGTATTTCACAGGCTCATTGTTAAGTCATTCTGTGCTAATGCAAACAGGGCCAAGCTGAAGATTGTTGATAGTTCCTGCAGTGCTGCAGGTGATTTCTTGTTTGTGTGATGGAAAGTATAAATGGGAAGTGACTGTGACAATGATGTCCAAAAATCATGGCACAGATAGCAATTGCAGACTAAATGATATATTCTCATGGTCTTAATTTACAAATGGGTGGATATTGTAAGAGTTGATAGAAAAAATGTCTGAAACCTTTGTCAGATTGGTATTGTACCCTGTAATTTTCATGGAAATTTCTTTCTGAATGACATTTTAAATTCACATTTATATTTGTGCCAAGAAGGCATTTTATGGATCTTTCCTTAAAAAAATATATAATTGGTTGACAACAAGTTGGCATTTAACGTGCACAAAGTTTCAGTCTGTTTTTCTAATGGTTTTGTTCTTTTATTTTTTCTTTCTAATTTATTTCTGTAATTATACGTATATTGAAATTTGCATTTAGTGATATAGACCATGTTTTTTTACACTCTGTTTTGCAGCTTAGCCTTGAAAAGAAAAAGGAAATACAGCAATATAAGGAGAAAGCCCTGGACCTAGAGACCAGGAAACAGAACTCCCTGAAAAGAGCTTTATTGAATCGTGTTCAGGAGATTGTAGAAAATGTCCAGGTAGTGTTAGTCCAGAGACACCTCTTGTTTTTCACTGCTTAATTTGTTGTATGCAAAAAACAGACCACACATTTGCTTTTGTAACTCTGTTGGAAACAACTAGATTGTAGAGACAAATGAACAATCCCCTGGTGTCAGATTATAGTTTAATCAGAAAATTATTTATAGTCGACCTTACAGAATTAAAGTTACCTGCTCAACAACTTGTAGTTTTGTTGTGTGCTTTACAGTTTTATTGCAACTATTTTGTTTTCTTGTTTTTGCTTCAATTGTGGATTTAGTCGAGGTCTAAATTGGAAAGACTATTCAATACCGTCTAATCAAGAAGATGTAATGTTTTCAAAGCAGTTGTAAATTAACCTGTTGCCTTAACAAGCACAGTTAACACTGAGTTCGTTGAGTTACCAAGGCAGCAAAAGACAATAGTTTGCATTGTTTACTGGAGTGTATGTGGCAACAGTCTGGCTTAGTGTTTGACCACCAGACCAGGAGCGTGTGCTCAATACAAAAATAAATTAGCATTTTATTTCCTTTTCCAAAGGTGTCCTCTTGATAACTGAGTTGCAGCACAGGATAATTGTAGTGTGAATTTTTTTTTAAACAATTGCTGGCTGGAAGTAATGTGTAATTCTTGCTTAAATAAAGTTATTTTTTCAAGTACTTGACGACCGAAAACTCATATTTAGTTATCTCTGGATTGTTAAGGAAATAAAAAATTGTAATTTCACTATTATTTTTAGCAATTGCATTGATTTGTTTGTAATTGTCTATAGGCTGGTTCAGTTTTTATGGTAAAATTTTTCAATTACATTTATTATTTTTATAAACTACATTTATTATTTAAACATTTTTATATTTTAGAAGAAATCTTGAAAGATACTTTGAAGCCATAAAATTATTTTAATAGTATGTACAAATTACTTTAAAACGAGAAGAGCATCTTTGCTCTTCAGGAAAAATGGCATAATTCAATTCTGTATTTTAATTCCATTAGCAGTTGCAAAGAGCTCTGTATTTATAAGCAAGTTGTAGGAAATCAGTAACAGTCAAATTTGAATGTTTTTACTTGTTTTAAGGAGTTGTTATTTTGTTAAAATGCAAGTAAAGTTTTTAGGAATCTGAGAATTCATAAGAAATACTACTTTTCCCAATTTTATTTTGCAGATGAAGAAGGGGCTTAACATGAGTGACGTGAATGCACAGGAGGCTGCAAAGTCTTGCCATGATCTGGATTCAAAAGCTTTGACCGATGTCACAGCTCTGTTGGATGTAAATGTCACACGTTCTCCTGAAAGGCATGGTTCTACAGGCCTGGAAAAGACACCAGAACCAAAACTTACATCGTCAGATACTGCAGGGCAAATGACATCAAACATGACAGAAGTAATTAAGGCAACAGAAGAAAATGTTCCTTCAAAGCAAAGTGAGAGTTGCTTCTCGAAAGACATCCCGTGTCCGAGGGCTGCCTCTCCTGACAAGGTGTGCACCAGGCTCATGTCACATGCTCTGCAAAAGCAAGAGGGACGAGCGGGGTCACCATCGGATGAGGATGTCCAAGATCCGTGTGTAATGAGCCTCCAGAACTTGATAAAGAAATCTAGGGAGTACATAGAGAGAGAGCAAACCAAGCGTACCTCAAAAAGTAATTCAAAGAGGAGCATGAGTGAAAGTCATTCAGATAAAGAAAATGATGGCACTAAAACAACTGACTCTACGAAAGAGAGAGCAAAGCTTGCAGGCAGGAGTTGCACTGCTCAGACACTTGATAAACCCAGTCTTAATAAATCAAGTACTGTTCTTCAAGGTGCCTCTACTCATACTAATAACACAAGTATGTCCACTTTATCCAGTTTTTCTAAAGTGGACATACCTATGAGAGTTGGAACACCCCCTTTGGTGGATTCAGATTCTGATGAAGAATTTAAAAAGAATTCTGTATTTGAGCGTGACAGTAGCATTGTCAGGAGCCTCACGGGCTCTTACGCCAAATTGCCAAGCCCAGAGCCAAGCATGAGCCCTAAAATGCACCGACGGCGTCCCAGACCTTTATCGATGGGACACATCATCATCAATAACCCTGTGAATGCTTATGAGTTAAGTCCTAAAGGCAAGGGCAGAGCGATGGATTTGATCATGCAGGATATCGCAGATAAAAATAACGTGTCTGAATCCGTGCCAAAGTTCATGGTGGACTTCACCTCGGTTTGCCCTGGCAGAGTTCCTGGTGTCAACAGGAGTTCTTCAGGCCCTTGTGATGGGTTGGGGGTCAGCAAACTCAACCGCCATTCTTTGGGGCTCTTGGAAAGCAAAGGAATGGTGTCAGCTAGAGTGGAAGGACAGGTGGTGCTGGGCAGCAGAGGCCCATATAAAATAGAGCCCAGTACTAACACTGTAGGTCCAAAATGGAATGAGCCATTTGCTGTCAGTCAGAAGATCCCAGCAGTGAATGAAGTGAAACCGCCTGCTTTGTCAGAAAGCGCTAAATGTAATTCTACAGTGGAACTCAATAAATCTTATGATGTAGAAAATCCATCTCCACTACTGATGCAGAGCAGGAACGTGCGACAGCACATGGATACTCCACATGTTTCCTCAGCAAATGAGCAGGTTCCAGAAAATTTTGAGAAGGTAAAACGCAGACTTGATTTGGACACTGACAATTGCCAAAAAGAAAACAGTTCTTGTGTACTAGGAGTTGGGATGGAAGAACAAGAGAACCAGTTGTTGCAAGAACAGAAATACACTGTGGAATCAGTTTACGTTACCCCTGAAAGTATGGCAAAAGGTAACAGATTTCCTGTAGTTGAAGGAGACTTTTTACTACTGTTTACTTCTCAGTTCATAAGTATATCAGAAAAAACTCCAGTGCTCATTAATCATTGGTGTTTCTAAGTACGTATGTGTATCAAAAGGCTAAAATTGTATTGCATGTGGATTTTTTTCAGTAACACCATTATTTCTCTTCTGTTTAATTAATGACAAATTCTGAAATTCAACTTGTTGCATGAGCCATGTTTAATTACTAGAGTGGAGTAATTGTTCTCTTAGGAGGTGCTTGGAGTTAGAAATCTCAACAGTTATTTGTAACAAATACTTGATTATACAATTTATGAGGAAACATCAACTAAAAGATGTATCCTATTTGGGAATTCTGTATTCTCAGAAGTAAAATTTGACCACACAAATACTGATTTCCCATTTGAATCTAGAAATCAGAATTTAGTTTTCCAAAACAAGTTGTCTTATTCCATGAGGTCTAAATAAGATTACTGAAAATGAAAAGCTACCTTGTGTTAATGAGAAGAAAATACCTTTTAATGGGTTACAAATCACTATATAATTATTTTCTTCAAATTCAAGACTGTGGCATCTGTGTCTTTGCCAAATCAAGCTGAAATGGCGTTAAGTAATTTTCGTGCACTCAAGCATAACTTCTTGGAGTTGTGTTCTTTGTCTTTATTTTAATATGTGCAATTGCTGTTACTATTCCATTCACATGCTTAGCCCACCAATATGAACATGCAGATATTTTGAAGGACTGTAGTAAATTGGGAAGTTCTTTCCCTAATGGAAACTTGATATCAAGGAAACATGGTATTAAAGACATATTTTTATTTTTTACTGATAATGCAAATTATTCCAATAAAAGATTTTTGTCTCTGGCAAGCGTCATATAGAGGTATTGTAATATTTGATTCTTATGTATTTTCTCAGAACATATTTTAAAAACTGAAATGTTGGCATTAGAAGAAATGAGAAAGAGACTTGAAGAGCAGCATGCACAACAACTCTCGATTCTGATAGCGGAACAAGAGAGAGAGCAGGAGAAATTGCAGAAGGTAAGGTTAAAAGGAAAAGTCTAAGCTAAGGTCATGTGTTGTATGAAAGTTTGTCAGGAAGCAGTTTGGTTTAAATGTATTTTGTTGCTTTGCAGAGTTGGAAAAGTAGTTTTAAGGTTGAATCTTCCTTTCTTAGGAACTGGAAGAGGACAGAAAGTTGAAAGGAAAGAACGTTACTACAACGGAAATAGAGATTTCCAAAGTGAATATTAACAGTAGAATGGAGTTGGAGTGGAGGCAAAAGATTGAAAGTGGCTTGCTGGAAAGTGTGCATTCTCAGCTGGAGACAGTCCGTAACACAAACTCTACCAGCATTGGTAAAACGGGGAGGGATGAACATAAATTAAGTGTTGTGATTATATCTTGCTGTACAGTGCTTGGCTGGACCAGCTGCCCCTGGTGTTTAGCACAGGTTCAGGCATCCTCAAACTGTTCCGGGTCCTGTATTTGTTAAATAACTGTTTTAGGGCACATTCAAGGAAAACAAGCCAAGAATAAACTCTTTTGATGGAGGATGAGGATTTGCATCGAGTTCCACAAGGTCCATCCTCATGCCACTTAGCTGCACAGCAGGGGACTGGGTGGTCACACTTGTGTAGAAAGCTTAGAGGGGCTGTGCCAAGGGATTTTGTCTGCAAGACAATACAGCTGTAGCTGACCTGTTCCAGAACACTGGTGGAGTGGTTTTTTCTGTCTTCTGTTCTGCAAATCTTGCACAGAAATGAATCAGAAATATTCAGTTTGCTTCTTGCCTGTAAACTACCTTTGTAAACAAAGCTGCTACCCCAAGCTGAGTGTATACACAGACACACGGTCATTACTTGACTGGCAAAAATGTGTGTTGAACTGTGCATTCTGCTTTGCACGCAGGTTTTGCTCATACAACACCTAACACCTTTGCTTCGACAAGTGAAACTTCATTCTTTCTCTGGGGACCATCAGGTACTGGAGTTATAAAAACCTCAGTATCCAGACCAAGTAATAGGATCAAAACTAGGTGGACTCAGGTAAGGAGAAAACAAAGATTTATTTATAACTTAAAAAGTCCTCATGTTTTTGTAAGACACTGGTAACTTTATAATAGCTACGCATAATAAATCTCACTGAAAGTTTTGGTGTCCATTTCTATATCAGCTTCAATTACATGAAAGAACAGTATAGGATATTTTTTCTCTTTCATATATGCAAAATAATCATATAACAATATATTGCTTCTGCTAAATTGTGGTTACATTGGCCCAGCCAAAAGTTTATCAACAGCTTCTTTATTACTTGAGAACTTACGTCATGTGGTTGATGTTATTTGAGAAATAATTAATAACTCTTGCTTTTTGAATCAAAAGTTTAGAAAACACTTCTGTTTTTTAAGGTTTTCAGTCCAGAGATACTAATGAAGTTTGATAAGATCACTGCCGTGGCAAAGGGATTTCTCACGCGTAGAATCCTGCAGACAGAAAAACTGAAACATCTTAAGCAAACTGTAAAAGTAAGATAAGCTTTTTTGTATTATGAAGCTTCTCCTGTTTTGTTTTTTTTTCGTTTTGTTCCTGCCTTCAGTTGAGAAATGAAATCATACGTTTTCTGCTTGCAGAAGAATTTGGGAATGTCTGTTACATGAACATGTTTGAGTGTTGCATTCCTTAGTCTCAAAAGTTCTAAGTCAAACAAAGAGCCGTCGTCCTTCATGTACTGTTTGTAGTGATTGCTTTGTGGTGAAGCATTACGTTTGGTGCTTAATCTTACTTTCCCACTTTCCCCAGGATACTATGGAGTTCATAAAGAATTTTCAGTCAGAAGCTTCATTGAAAAGAGGAAGTGTGTCAGCACAAGATGCATCCCTCCATGAAAGAGTAATGGCTCAGGTGACACCATTTAAACCTTTTTTTCCCCCCTTTTCTAACTATTCTGCTTTTGTAATATAAATACCTAAAACCTCGACAGTGACTTTGTTTAGGGTAAAAAGTTTAAAGAGAAGAGTCCATTTTTGTGCTGGCACAGTAAGAGACTTCAAAACAGAGGTGTTTTGTTTAGATAGAAAGTGAGAGGAGTTTGATCAAAACCATGGGCCTGTTAACTTGACTGGATATTTTATTAAAATTTTTATTATCTTTTCCAGCTGCGAGCTGCTCTGTATGACATCCATGACATTTTTTTTACAATGGAGGTATCAGAAAGGATGAATATTCTGCGTCATGATCGTGAAGTTCGTAAGGAGAAGATGCTCAGGCAAATGGTGTGTTACTTTCCAGAGAATGTGAACTGTGTTTCTTACCTCATAAAATGTTTCTTTAATCCAAATTGTTTATGCTTTTGTAAGTAACTTCCTTCAATATCTTTTATTTTTATTAATTTTTTAGGATAAAGTCAAGAGCCCAAGAGAGAGAGTGACACTTTCAACAGCTACACAGAAGTCTCTGGACAGGAAAAAGTGCATGAAGTATGTGCAGTTCTCCCTGGGGGATTGGGGGCGGGGCACAGGGTGCAAGGGTATGAGTAGAAGGCATAGGAAATAGTGACAAGTTTTTGGAGTAACAGCTTCTTTGTGAACTAGCATTTCTCTTAAGAAGAATGAACAGGAATTTGTCCAGGTATGGTGTCTTGCCAGTAGTATTTCACTCTTATTTTTAAGGGACTTGATGTTTGTGTGGACGAAAAATGTTTATTCTAAGTTGTACTTTGTTGCTGTATTCTAGTGGTGGGTGTTTAGTTTATAATTGATTTTGTGAACTGTAAAAAGCGCTACAAGTGATTTTATCAGTCTCAAGTGCCTAGCTAGAGATATACTCTACGAGGTACCGCTAAAACTTGTCTGGGGAATGGCAGCAGGCATTATCCTGCAACACAGTGGACTAAACAGTTGTGTTACACTTGCTCCTGATTACAAGTGATGATCTGTAGTACTGATCTGGCAATATCACATGTAGGTGTAGTTCGTGTTGTAGGCTTTCTTTCAGTGTTTCTGTTCAAGGCCCCAGTGATGATTTTATAATTGAAATATGTTTTAATACTTTTGTTTCCCTAGGGCTTCAGAAACGGGAATACCAAGTAAAAAAGTAGTCATAAAGCAAAAAACGCCTGAAAGCCGGTGGGTGATGGTTCCTGGTATTTGGATGCTTTTAAGAAACTTACAATGAATAGATCGTTTGATCTGCATTATTGGTTTGCCATCTCTCAGCTCAGTTCCTGCTACTATTATGATGGATTGTAACGAAATCTGATTTAACATGACCTGAGGAGGTATTTATTAGCTCATTAGAAGTTAGAAAAGATTTGGTTTTTTTCAGAACCAGTTCTGAAATTTTATCTTCAGAAATTGCTTGTTTATGGCATTAAGTCTTTCTGCTCAGGTTCAAGGTTTTTCTCTGTTATGCCATTAAACTTCAAGTTTGGCACTACTACTTTTCCTAGTACCTTTTACTTTGCAGTGGAATCATTGATAATGTTTAACTTTAGGAAGCTGTCAGAAGTGGCTTTATGTTGTGAGGAATAAATAGCAGAAGTAATAATCCTGTTCTGGAATTTTAATTCCAACCATTTTGACTATATGTCATCTGCGTTATAGAACCTGTTAGCCTTTCTGAAATTTGTTGTGTGAAACATGATGCCTAATTCAGTATTCCTTATGAGGCCTTTATTTTTAAAGAGACAAAGCACTAACAAATATTTGTTTCTTAACAGCATACTTCAGCCAAACCAAGGACAGAATGCCCCGGTTCATAGACTGCTCTGCAGACAAGGGTAAGAGCTCAGCACGTTTATAGCCCAAAGATGAAATGCAAAGCGCAAGAGTGCAGTGATTGCTGAATAATATTTCCACATACTGGTGCAACTGTTGTTCAAAGTAAAAGTATTTCTCACAGTATTGTTAGAAAGTCATGAAGCTTTGTTTTACTTTATATATACTGCAAGAAAATATTTAATGTTTTCATCCTCTTGTGTATGTCTTCATTTACACTGTGTTCCAACATTTCTATTTGTAACATTCATTCCATGAAGCTTTGCTTCCACTTAATGAAACATGTAGACTGTAATGCCACAGTGTATGAACTGAATCAGTTTTTAAAATCTGTTCATGGGGAGATGATGTCCTACTTAAGGTACCTATGTGAGATATAATAATGTCAGTAGGAACTGTACACGTACTTAGTAGGGGGCTCTGTGGAACACTATAAAAATGTTTTCATGCCAAACACAGTTTAATAGTGTCTATATCTTTGTAAACAGCCTTTCAACTTTATCGGAAGTAACTTATTAACTCTTTTATATTTAATTAGAACCCTTAAGACCTCAGTGAATGGGGTTGAGCAAAATAGAAAGAAGGCCTCAGAGAGCAGAGTGTCTAACAAGGCTGTTTCAGGTGTGTAGCAAATTGGTGCTTGGACCTTATAGTAAATAAGTTGCTAGTCTATAGAAAAAGTAAATGAGCAATATACTGTTTTCCTTTCCTTGTGCACCTGCTTTGCTGTGTCTTAAATCTAACCTGTCTCTTGAAACAAATATGCACTGGCAAGTTAACCATCCACTTTCCAACTCTGTAAACATAGTATATAGAATGTGCTGCACAGCTCATTTGCTTTCACTCCCCAGATGCCCAGTCATAAAAAAGATTGCTAGATATATTCACTGTAACAGTTGAGAAACTGACAGCAGTCAAAATAGACTTGGATTAGAATCTGTATCATTTGAGTCTTAGTTCTGTACACATCTTCAGTACAGAGCCTGTTGAAAGGACAGTTTCAGACTCATTGGTGGATGTTCAGTTATCATGCAGGCCTAAAATTATACTGTATATTGCTGTAGCATCTTAAAGCATCTCTGAGTCTTAATGTTTAAAAGTTTAAAAGTGAAGTATTCCTGTGCTTGCATATGGAGACTATTGATTGGTTACCTTTTATTAGAAAGACTTGATAATAGTGCTGAACCCTCTCCATTTTCAGCCTGCTCGGGCATGAAGGGAATATAACACTGAAATATCTTACACAGTTTATTTTTTTAATCAGATTTTAGTTTCTTAAGTGACAAACCTCAATTGATGAAAAGGTAAGAGCTGAATTACACTTTTCTGTCAAAGGAGGGTTCCACAAGTTGAGTATGAAAATTGAGAATTCTGGGGCTCAATGAGGCAAATGTATAATGTAGTAAAATTTTGATTATTTTCTGTAGTGATCTGAATTATCTTTACGCATTAAGTATTAAACCTTTTCTACAAGGGAAATTCTTACTCATTGCTGCCCCAGAGCAATACTGGCAGGGAGTATTTGTGAGTTTTAGTGCACGCTTTTTAAACACGATGTTTTCCCAGGTACCATGTACTTTGTGAAGCTGAGAGAAGAGACCATGGAAGGATGTATAGTAAGGCAGTATGAATATACACGTGTAACATTTCAGTGTGAGAGAGGGGAAAAAAACACCCAAATGATGAGATGACAACCAGGGTTTGTTCATTTATTTTTCTGTTGTAGATTCCCCTGGCAGTGCTGTCACCACTGAAGTGGAGCAAGGCAGTTGTTCAGTTGTGCTCAGTGACACTACAGGAAAATTAGCAAAGATAACAGATAATCTCCATGAATATAAAGAAGAAAACAAAGTTAGCAATATAATTTTAACAGAGGTAGCTATTAAGGCAAATTTTCATCTTCAAGTCTGCAAGAACGTCTGCTATTAACTAATAATTGCTGGGCCAGGTCACGAGGTTTAACGTGGCTTAATTGTGTTAGAAAGAAGGTGGCTGAGACCAGGTTGCTTCTACAACTAAAACTACTCGTCTCCTCTGTTGCAACCCAGTTTCTTTTCCTGAAGCAAAGAAATAAAGGGCATGAGGCACATGGTGGTGGCAGCACTTGGCCAAGCATGGCCTCCCCTGCTGGGTGTGTGGCTGAGCAGGGCATGGATTGCCCCTGTGAGGAGGGGTGACTGGCAGGTCTGTCCTTTGTCGGGGGAGAGAGCCTCATGTGGTGGCCTCTTGCCCCTGGAAAAGGTTGGGTGATATGTAGTTGTATTCAGAATGACTGTCACTCTTTAATCAAATTTGCCTTCTGCAGTTCCTTAGTCCAGATTGCTGGGGTTATCTCATACTTCCATATAGTATTACTATAATCCTGTGTTATTTGTGTGAAGACTTTATATAACTTGGAGGGCACTTGAGGAGAGTTAAGGGGTAGTGTTAAATCATAATAAAGCACCGTAACTATCTGCCTGGTTGTCCTCCTGCAAGATCCTTAGTGATCTGGAGAATCCAGCACTGGAGAGTGCTGGGCCAGCCAGATCTGGTACCTTTTGTGTAGTGGGAACCTGTTGAGGTGTGAGGGATCCTGCTGTGGTGAGGTGTCTGGGAAGTTCCAAAGCTGCTTTGCCCAGTGCTGAATGTAACCCTTGGACATCTGTAATTAACCACTTCAGCTCTGACAAAGAGGAACTGACGAGCCTAGGAACAACCAGCACTTCCTTGGTCACATAGATTTACTGGCATTTCTCTTCCATGGCTGTCTTCCATTCCCACTGCTCTGCACCCTGTGGTACGATTTTCACTGCTTTGTACAAATGTTTGCTCATGCTGCTGCACACCCTCAATAACTGCTTGAACCTAATGAATGCTGAGTTCTGCATTTTGGCAGCCTACAGTGCTGAACCCTTATTACTGGAAGATACTTGTCCTATGCATAATACAACATGCATTTTTAAATATACTATATCTGTGTATATACTTGTTCATGTGGAGAGATGTATTTATTGATTTAGTATGTTTATACTTGAGCAGTCTTCCTTTTATAAAGGGCTCTGCCTGATGACCTTATTCATATTGCACTTCTGGTTGTGTATTGACATATGGAAACCTACAACTGCGTCTTGGTTTAATTAATGTGGCAGTTGGGGAAGAGGAAAGAATTATGTCAAATATTTGATCTTGTATTTTTAAAAAGTAGTTAAACCTATCGGTGTAGTTAAACCTATTGGAGATTTAATCTCTGTCTTTTAAAAACTTGTGAGTTATAGTTGTAGATGCTTTAGAGTAGAAGAAAATATAGAGTTGTTGCAGAGGAAGGCGATACTATAAAATGTCATTACTTCAAAACCTATAGGTAGTTTTTGTAAGGCATTTGAGTTGTAACACTGAAAACAGTAATTTTAAAAAGTAGTCACTGAATATGTAATACTGCTTAAAAAAAAAAGTTGTCTTAGACTTTTTCAGCTGTTTTTGTTGGATAATCCTTTTACGAAATCCAGTGCTGTTAATTGTAAAATGGTAATATTTCTACTTATTTTTAGGAGCATATGCAGGAAGAACCCAAAGAAAGAAGCCAAATGTTGTGACAATTTAAGAAGACAGCACTCACTGGGATAAAACGGCTGTTTTTTAATGATGGTATTCTCAGCACTGATTTTAAATACTGCATCTTATGTGTGTATTTAGAACTTACAAACCTACTTTGTCTTTTTCAGATGACGCATTACTACAGTCATATTTAAGTAATAAAGGACTCTGAAGTTCTAATACTTGTGGGAAAATTGCATGTTAGAACTTATTACTATATATTAATACTAGTGTGTGCTCATAAGATTGATATTTTTCTTTATTTAAAGACTACCACAGGGCAACATGAAGGTGATTTCTGACTTTTTCACACTTTCTAATTCTTGTGTCTGATGTATGCTTTTTGCATTACTTAAAATTGCAATTTCTGTGTATGATTACCACCATAAGCAAATTGTGGGTATATATTTCATTTAAAAAAGTGAGCTCTCACAGAATCAGTAAGGTTGGAAAAGACCATAGAGATCATCAAGTCCAACCTTCATTGATGACAGTTGCAATTTTTTTCTGAGCAATTTCTCTTCTACTCTGATCTAACGGGTCCTTGTACTGAAGTCATGATTTCAGGAGGTGGGGAATCCATAACAAATCCTTACCAAATCCTAACAAATGTTTTCATATTTATGAATATCTAACATTAAAAGGTCATGCTCATATTTTACCTCAGTCTTCCAACTGGTGTATATTGTCCATCAACTTGAGGGGAGCATAATTCTATACCTTCTTTTAATGAATTTGAGACATGATGGAGAGAAAAGCTCTGCTTGTGGGAGCTCTGCAGAAGAGAACTGACTGCTTGAATGTGAAAGAGGTTATATTTTGTTACTTTCCAAGTGTTAATATGATGCAACACACTAACTTTGGAGGCTTTGTAGCATGTTGACATGGATATAAGAAAAAAGACTGAAAATTTCCCATTTTTTAAACAGTATGAAAGAGGAACATAAATGGTGACATGAGGACAGTACTTTCATGGCCAGTGATAAGTGAATTGGGCTTGCTTGTGGTACCAGTTGTGGCTTTTATCTACCACCATGTCTGTCTTCTGGAGGTAGTGACATTGTTCAAAACAGGTATGTTACACCATGCAGCAAGTTACCCAAATTACATATTTGGAAAATGGCAAAAATGCTGCCCAGGCACTTTGAAGAATGACACTGTTGGGTGGCTCTTTAATGTGGCATTTATTTGAAAGCCTGGGGCAGG
>WEKX01017324.1:391264-459184 GCA_013390025.1 Pitta sordida
CCAGTGTGCCAGCGGAGAAGCGAGGGCGGCGGGTCTGGCGGGGGGGAGCCCTCGATCCGCGGGGCTCGGGGCTGCTCGGCCTGAGCTGGGGCGCTGCGTGCCGTGGGGCCGCAGCCCAGCGCTTCTCTGTGCGGATCTGAGAACCCGCGAGTGTAGATCAGGTTCACAACGCGCTGGTGCCGCATTAAAGCTGCGCGGGTGTCGGGGCGGCGGTGCTGCTGTGAGCAGGGCGGGAGGGCACGGCCACCGGCCTCTGCCCGCGGCTCTGGGCTCATTTCCCCCTAAAACAAGCAGGGCAGTCCCGCGGGGCCGCTGGCATTCCCCGCTGGCATTCCCCGCTGGCATTTCCCGCTGGCATTCCCCGCTGGCATTCCGGCTGTGTTGTGCCCCTTGGAGCTGAGCGCGGGCACTGCGGGCCCGCTGCTGCCCGGTGGAACGGAACATGTGCGGTGAATTCCGCTTTACCAGCAGGGCTTGGCCGCTGTTAGTTGTCTTGTACAGGCTCTTTAGAGGTAAACACGGGTTACAGACTGAAGAAGCAGAGAGTCAGCTTCTAGCAACTTGCAGCGTTACTGCAGGAAAACGTGGTGTACAGCTGAGGAAGCTGTGCTGAACGGAATANTTGATGACAGTTGCAATTTTTTTCTGAGCAATTTCACTTCTACTCTGATCTAACGGGTCCTTGTACTGAAGTCATGATTTCAGGAGGTGGGGAATCCATAACAAATCCTTACCAAATCCTAACAAATGTTTTCATATTTATGAATATCTAACATTAAAAGGTCATGCTCATATTTTACCTCAGTCTTCCAACTGGTGTATGTTGTCCATCAACTTGAGGGGAGCATAATTCTATACCTTCTTTTAATGAATTTGAGACATGATGGAGAGAAAAGCTCTGCTTGTGGGAGCTCTGCAGAAGAGAACTGACTGCTTGAATGTGAAATAGGTTATATTTTGTTACTTTCCAAGTGTCAATATGATGCAACACACTAACTTTGGAGGCTTTGTAGCATGTTGACATGGATATAAGAAAAAAGACTGAAAATTTCCCATTTTTTAAACAGTATGAAAGAGGAACATAAATGGTGACATGAGGACAGTACTTTCATGGCCAGTGATAAGTGAATTGGGCTTGCTTGTGGTACCAGTTGTGGCTTTTATCTACCACCATGTCTGTCTTCTGGAGGTAGTGACATTGTTCAAAACAGGTGTGTTACACCATGCAGCAAGTTACCCAAATTACATATTTGGAAAATGGCAAAAATGCTGCCCAGGCACTTTGAAGAATGACACTGTTGGGTGGCTCTTTAATGTGGCATTTATTTGAAAGCCTGGGGCAGGGGACTCCCCTAATGGTGTAAATGTTAGGGTTTGCACCACTGGGGAACCTGCCTCTTTCATCCTAATGCTGTGGTGCTTTAAAATCTCAATTGTAATACAGAAAACGTTGAAGGCAAACTTCCCGCTCACCCCCTGGGCATCAAAGCTCTGCTTTGGTTCCCAGCTTTCCTTAGGAGAGAAAAACATCTCAGGAGGGGAAAACTTTACAGCGACAAGAGTAACCTGTGTCATAGGTGACAAAAGGTGCTGTTGATATGGAATTGATGTTTTTAAAGGATTTTTTGTGCTGTATTTACGATTAGCATAGGCAGTATGTTGATGCACAAACAAGTTTAGTGTGTTAATAGAAATGAATGTTTGTCTTCTGTTGGGTTTTCACATCTAAACATCTTTTTTCTTTAAGCATGCTTTCAGTGTGTAATAAAACATTGTAGCACAAGGGGTTTTATTTAAGTTTTGTGAGGCCTTTCTCTTGATGAGTGCCAAGTACTTGCTGTTTTGTATTTATATTTATCTTTTAATTTTGTGTGGAATGGTGATACCATTACAAAAGTCTATTTATTTTTGTACTTTATTTCATTTTCACCGGTCTTGCTTTTTACTTAAAGCATTCTGCACATTAAATTTTAAATCTTTAACGAGAACTGCCTTCCTGTCCTATATTCCGGGGCTCCCTGCCCGTCCCTCCCCTCAGGCCCTGCTCGCGCTCAGGGGCGGGGCGGGAAATGGCGGCGGGAGGCGCCGCCCCCCGGTGTCATGTGACCGGGCGCAAGATGGCCGCGTTCCCGTGGTGAGGCGGGGGCTGCGGGCGCAGCNTCCCGCTGGCATTCCCCGCTGGCATTCCGGCTGTGTTGTGCCCCTTGGAGCTGAGCGCCGGCACTGCGGGCCCGCTGCTGCCCGGTGGAACGGAACATGTGCGGTGAATTCCGCTTTACCAGCAGGGCTTGGCCGCTGTTAGTTGTCTTGTACAGGCTCTTTAGAGGTAAACACGGGTTACAGACTGAAGAAGCAGAGAGTCAGCTTCTAGCAACTTGCAGCGTTACTGCAGGAAAACGTGGTGTACAGCTGAGGAAGCTGTGCTGAACGGAATAACTCACAGTCTGGTGTTTGTTATGGAAAGGAAGAATAAAACAGGCACTGCTTCTCTGACAGACAAGAGGATGATATGTTCATGGTTAATTTTTCTTCCAACTTTCTTGATTACAAGCAAGCTTATTTTCTCTTTGTGGAAGACACTCTCCTGAGGCTATTGTACTTTTGGCACCTAGAATATACCCAGTTTCCATGTTTTGGTGTGGCTGAGGGGTTGTAGTCCTGAGCAGATCAGAAGTCACGCCTAATGCGGAGTCAGGAAAAGTAACATGCAACAATTAAAGCCAGTTAAGAGCATGAGGATGCCAGAAGGTTTTCCCCCTGTCTACATTGTCATGCTGAAAGTCATCTGGCTCTTGCATGTTATTGTGTGAGCAAACTTTCATGTTTAATAAAAGCTGCAGGTAATTGGTGGATTTAAATGTCGTTATAGTGAAACCAATTGAGGTTTTATAAAAATACGAGAGCAATGCTTTTAAGAACAAGTTAGCTGAGATATGAAGCACCTTAAAGGGTGTGAGACAGCACCAACACAGTAACTGGCTGTTGGAACCACATATTGGCACTTTGAGTGCAGTGATTTCAGCAGAATCAGTGTGTAGTCAGTGATCTTCCAGAAACAGGAATGAATAATGTGGCTGCAGATTTTGGATTTCTAGGAGCAGCAAGCTAGAGCAGAACACAGCGGAGGAGTAGAAATGCTGACAGATTGGTTTTTCCATAGCACAGCAGTGAGGTCACGGACCAGTAAGTAGGTCTGGTAACACTGATGCAGAAGTGGCCTTGAAGAATTAATGGCTGAGATGTTTCTGTCATGTTGTTCTGCAATGTGGAAGTTAATGTCCTGCTACAAGGTTTAGCAGAACCCGAGATATTTTGATGCATTGTTGGATGCAAAAAAGGTGTTTTGCATGTTAATTGTCTGGGTACTCATTAGTCTGCATACGAGGAAAAAAGTAGCACCTGTTGGTGCTAAGAATTGAACTAGCATAGTGTTTGAAATAAATTATTTAAAACTCAGGGCTACAACACATTTTTAATAATAGCCATGTGTAAATATTTAAGGACATTTTTGTGGCTTTGTGTTTAATATGCCAGTAACAATGGTTACAGTCACATGTAGGATGTGCCTCACTGTATTACCAATATGTGTTTAGTCTTGTGAGGAGGCTCCTTTCCATTTTGCCTGTCTTGTCTGTGCTCCCTGCTTTGAAGCCATTCCTTTAGGATAAGCACTGTCCCAAAAAGGGGAGGTGTGGAGTGAGGCTGCTGCTCCTGCTGCACAGGGACTGGCTGTGCTGAGCTGGGAGCACAAGGGAGGCAATTGGGTTCTCAGGGTGCTGGAAGAGCTTCAGTGGCTTCAGGGTATGGAGAAAGTCCAGCAGTCCCAGGAAAAAAGGTGATTTACCAGGAGGAGAGAAGAAGGCTGGCAGGCTGGCAAGTGTTGAAGGTGCACAGGGTGACAGGTGCAGTGATGCTCAAGTGTGCAAAAGGTTGAAACCCACAGTTAAAACAGCACATGAAGTAGAGATGTGTTCCAAGGGATGAAGCTACAGCTTGGTCAGCCTTATTTTTATTTCCTCTTGGAGGTTCGCTTCACTGCTGTGGCCAAGAAATGAATGCTTAATCTCCTTTCCCTGGAGAGTGGGCAGAACAGTAACAGAGCAAGCCTGAGCTTGTTGCCCCTATTAGCTGTGTTACAAGCTGTTTTATCACGTGAATAGCCACATTGTAAATGTACTTTTTAAGGAGCTGTTTGCAGGGTGAACAGCTCGTGTTCACTACTCTGTGCAATGAGCCTTGTGCACTCACCCAGGGTAGTTACTCTCTAATTAGGGTGGGTTGGTTTTTCCTGGGGGTGGTGTGCTGTGAGCTGTCAGCAGTAACAGAAATGTTACAATGGAGTAGCCAGGAAGTGTTTGAATGATTTTTCACCCAGATGATGATCAACCCATAAAGCAAATGAGCAAGAAGAGTCATTGAAACATGGGACAGAAGTAAAAAGAAAAGGAACTGGAGATCCAGAAAACAAAAGGAATAAGCATGTGGATTTCTCTGGACTCTTGCTCGCCTCTGTCACATTAGATGTCAAACTTTCTCCTTGGAGTACCACAATCATAAGTTATCTAATTATTAATCAATTTTTTAAATGGAAATGGGTTTTTGGGAGGGTACCTAGTATCTATAGAAGAGCTGGCTGCTTGGCAGTGCTGAAATTCTTCCTAATGTGTTAGATCTCTGAGTAGGAATGGAATTGTTTGAATAAGTTTTTGTGGGAAAGGTGTGTTTTATATGAGTGAAGTGCTCTTTAGTTTTTTAAAGCGTCTGAATAAAGAATTCTTTGCATATCCACTGATTTTATTCATGGTAGTGTGTGCCATCAGGATCCTGAATGAAACAGGAGAACAATGAGCTGCTCTTTACTAATTTTTCAACATGCATTTCTTTTTGCAACTGAGCATCTAAAGGGATGTAGGATATGTTTCAGTATGCGATTACTCATATGAATATGTACTTTCCCTTTACTCTTGCTTTTTAAGGCATGCAAGATCAAGAAACTATACCTCAGAATCTGAAACGTGCAAACTGGAATCTGTATCCTTGGATTTTGGCGATTACCATCCACTGAAGCCCATTATGGTGAGGTTTTTTGTGCTTCTGGAAAATGAATGTGAAACTGATTGTGTTCCTATTTTTACTTTCATTCCTTTAAAATGAAGAGGCTTTGAAGTTGGTGGTGGTACCTTTGAAGTTGATTTCCGTGTTAGCGAGCTGTTACTTTAGAGGCATCAAGGTTTATTCTGTTTGCCCTTTACAGAAATTTGCTGGTGCTGTTATGTGTCAAACCCAGTCTCCTTCTGACAAATATAGCCTCCTGCTTGTGGGTTTTCTTGGTTGCATTAAATGCTGAATAATGGATAAATTTAAAGTCAAATCATTGCATTACAAGTAATGCATAATTGCTTGATGTGAGATTTGGGTTTGGGTTAACTTCCAGTCAGCTGTGTGCTTTAAAACATTTATCATTTCTTTAATGCATAAGAGGCTTTTAAAGATGTGGATGTACAAAAAAAAATCCAGCTTCAAAGAGATGATAGTCATCCACTAATGAATGATAAATGGGCAGCAGCTCCTGCTGAGGAAGGTCAGGAGGGAGATAAGACTTCGGCCTTAAGACGGGATGTGATGTTCCAGGCTTGAGTATCATACAGGAAAAGTTAAGATGAAACAGGCAGAGGAAAGCGAATAGCAAGAAGGAGGTTGGAGGAGAGACATAAAACTAATAAAATAGAGAAGGGGTACTAAAAGGAGCTTTAGAGTCATTTTTCTTACAGCTCTGTAGAATTAGAATTGGAAGTTAAAAAATAAGTAATGGAAGTTGAAGAGTGAGTGCCTCCAGATTCTGGGGAAAAGGAGGTGCTGCTGCTCACTCTAAAGATTTTGCTTGCTTGATTTGTCCTTGCCTTTGTTGCAAGAGCACAATTTATGTGCCATGTGTTTTGGTGATTTATTAAAGAGAGGGGAGAGAAACCCTTTTTGTTCAATAGCTTTGACCTTTTCTTTTAGGTTACTGAATCCAAGACCAAGAAAACGAACCGGAAAGGAAGTACTTCCTCTACCTCCTCTTCTTCTTCTAGTTCCATGATGGATCCATTGAGCAGTGTTTTGGATGGCACCGACCCCTTGTCATTATTTGCAGCAGCTGCAGATCCTGTCACTACAACTGCTACCATGGTAACACTGGAGATAGTTGTCTCCATTAAAAAAACCCCCAAAGCCAACCCTGGACAAAATATATTTGTCTCACTAGTTAAGAGGTTAATGCAAATAGAAACTATACAATATTAATGTAATATTTTTTATTCCCATTTTTATCTAGTTTATGTTGACGTATTTGTTTAAATATGATCTGATTTTAATTTTTGGAAGGATTAGCTAGCACGTGAAACATGAAGTTGATCTTTATCATCTTTCCCTTCTTTTTCCAGACTTATATTTAACATTTGCCCTTGTGCTCCCCTCACAGGATGGTGGACGAAGGAAACGGGATAAAGATGACAGCTCAGCAGTGGGAAGTGACTTTGAGCCATGGTCAAGCAAACGTGGTGACATCCTTGCTAGATACACAACAACAGAGAAGCTCTCCATTGTAAGTGGCAGCTTCTCCAGTTTTATTTATTTGTACTAGAGTTTTAATAGATTTTGGATGTTGCTATTTTGTAATTACTTCATGAGTAAAGACTGGTTCCCTAAATTTCAGTTTTACTGTTGTAGAGAGCTGTGCCACGAGCTCTCACTTACAAAGATTGTTTTAGAGCTGAATCCAAAAGTCTTTTGATATTTAGAAGCCATCGCTGTCTTTTTGTAACTATGCAAATAACTTCTGGTCTTCTATCTACTTCTAAATGATCAGAGGCTTAATTAGCAGTGTAATTCTTGGAATGCCAGTGAGTTCTGCTAAAAAGCTGCTTTTTCTGTTTCCTCACAGAATCTGTACATGGGATGTGAAAAAGGTAAGCACTTCCCTTAGTGTTTGTTTGAGGGAGGGTCTGGTGATGGATTTGTGGTCAAGAATAGTTAAAAGGCATTTTCCTGCATCTCCCATTCTGACATTTGGTTGGGTCTATACTTTTTTTGTGGATAAGTCTTCTGGATTTTTACTTAAAATAATCACAAATTCATTAGCCTACAGGAATGAAAGACAAGGAAGTTAGGCTTGTTTTAAATAATTATTTCCCTGCCTTCCACTGTAGTTTAAAATTTTATTCTATTTAAAATGAGCAGTGATGTTCTGAGGATCGCATTTATCAACTCCTCTGCAAGCTGGAAGGAAAGCAAACAAGTCCTTTGGGAACTTGTTCAGTTATTCTCTTTACATGAAAGTGAAACAATTTTGTCTGTATGCTGGCTGTTCAAAAAAGAACCAAATGTTAAATATTTTATCATGTTTTCAACTGAAGCAAATCTGGACTAAGTAGTCCTAGCTGATTGTATCATAAATCAGCATTTTTATATATGAGTAAACGTGCAGCATTTCAGCTTCTATAAAAATACAAAATACTTTTCTGCAATAAGAATGGTCCAGCTTTGTACTTCTTTAGAAGTCACAGGGTTTAAGTTGGACTTGATGACCTCTGTGGTCTTTTCCAACCTTACTAATTCTGGGATTCTGTGATTCACAGGAAAAGCTCCAACTACTGGCTCAGCAGTTTCTGAAAAAGTGAGGACAAGGTTAGAAGAACTGGACGATCTGGAAGAGGTGAGAAGTTTTCTGATCAAATTACAGCACGATTATAACAGTGAAAGAAATTGATTTTGATTTACCTTGTTACTGTGTGTGGCCTTCAGCTGCTGTAAAATTTTGTGGAGCCCAATGGTTTTAACCTCTGATAATTTTGGTTGCCCCTGTTGCAGAAGCTGCATAGTGTCTGCCTGGGCTTAATTAAAGTTAAAATTATGAGCTCAGTACAGATACTCAAGTTATTTCTCAAGCTGCAGTATTGTACATTGCAAAGATATATAAAGTCTGTAAAGTCTTTGGGAAAACAGGTCACAAGAATGCTCTGGTATTGATCATGAGGTGAAGATGGTTTTATGTGTTAACTTATTGAAATGTAGCCAGATTTTTGCTGCTGTCAAGTAATTTGTTAGGATGCTACTGGCAAAACATTTAATTTCCCTCTGATGCTGGTTCTAAATAAGTGCAACTCTCCTTATGTACCATATTAGTGCACTTATTATACCCCAACTAGAATACCACTGAAACAGTCCAGCATTTGTCACCTCACAGCTTTGGGGGCCAGCATGTCTTGAAAACATCTGCAATATTGATGCTGCAAGGGTAAGAAGGGAAAATGTAATAAACTTGGTGCAAATCACCTGCAGCATGGTGGTTTGACTATAATACTGGAACTATCCCTTATCTCCCAGTCTTAAGTAGGCTTGTGTTTTCTTGCCAGGGGTCACAGAAAGAGCTGTTGAATTTGACTCAGCAGGATTACATGAACCGAATTGAGGAACTGAACCAGTCTTTAAAGGATGCTTGGTCCTCTGATCAGAAAGTGAAAGCTCTGAAAATAGTGATCCAGGTCAGTTTTACATTTTTGTTCTGTACAGAACCAGTGGTGATATGGCTCGTCCAATTTCCTTCTTGGGAAAACAAAGGTTTCTGTTACTTTTCTGTTGTTGTTCTTCACTGAAACACATTTCTTTCCAAGTTTTATGACTTCTGACAATAGTTGGATTTTCAGTTTAATTGTTATGTATTGGTTTTGATTAGGGTACATGGGATTAAAGAATTGGCAAATGACAGGTGTGGAAATTTTACCTGCTTAATAATAGAATAAATAACATGTAGTGATATCAGCTCTTTTAGCCACCCCAAATAATACCAGAATGACTTTTTGAATGTTGCCATTTGACACATCCTGACTTTCTAGAGCAATTGAATAATACGATCTAGGACCTTAGCAAGCTACAGAAAACAACTCCAGATTTTTAAAGGTCTGTGTATGGGGTTTTTTTGTTTGTTTGCTTTTTTAAAAGTTGTCCACAGGCTTTCTATGGGTCATTTGGGGTGATGGCCTTTGAGGAGGGCAAGGGGAAATAGGACAATTAAATGCTCTCTTGTTTGGCTTGGTTTTTTAGAAAAGCCAGAGGCAGAGCACAGCAGAGGACAGAGGAGATAATGACATCCTTAAAAGCTGTAAAACTGAGGTAATGCTAATAGTCATCCAATGGGGTTATATAAAGTCAGCATTTTTTTCCCATTCTGGATACTCTTGTGAAAACTATTTGCAGTAGTTCCAGCTTAAATTGTGGTGAAGACAAAAAAAGAAAATGAAATGTTTATGAAGTGAAGTCAAACAATTATATGTGACCTAGGGTGACTACTGTTCTATTGTAATAGTATGGAATCAGCACAATTGTTGTTATTTTTAAAAAAATCCATGTATAGGATTTTGAAGTGTGAATATTGTCTTTGGGTGAGAAGAAAAAGGGCAGGGATGTACTTACAGTGCTTTAATGTGTGTGTGTTTATGTACACACAGTATGTGACATGCAGTGACAGTCTATGCATTAATACTTCCACATCTTTTACAAATGGTTTACAGAGAATTCTGAAACAATACAGTTTCTAAGATGGGATTCACTGATTCCTTTTAGGAAGGTGGTACCAAAGTCAAGTATATTTATCTCTGCTGAAGTGTTGTCCATGTGGTGTTCTCTGCAGATGCTCATCCTTAGGGATGAAATAGGTATTTGGGTAATTAACATGCATTAAAAAAATCATGAAGCATAATAATTCTATAGTTACAAGGCAGGGTAGGGTAGAAACCTCACTGAATTTTACTTGTTGTGGTTCTTCCTATGGAATTCTATATTCCCTAAAAGAAATGAGCAATTTTCTTGACATGAGGCTCTGGTTATGTGTGTAGTCTGTCATTGTTATCATCCAAGTGCTGGATCCTGCAGTTGGGTCACAGCAGCCCCCTCAGTGCTACAGGGGAAGAGTGGCCAGCCTTGGAGGTATTTAAAGGACCAATAGATGTGGCACTGGGGGACATTGTGTAGTGGTGGCCTTGGCAGTGCTGAATGACAGGTTGGACTCAAGGATCTACGATTCTGTGATTCTTCAAGTGCCTTTTTACAAGATGCTTTACTGGTCAAGATGAGGTAAGATAAGCTGCTTAGGGTAAGCTGAAGTAAGTTGATTATGTATGTGAGCTCTAAGAAAAGGGCTAATTAAGTGTTCATGGGATGTGTAGGTCCTGAACAGCTACTAATTTACCTTTCTTTGAAGGTGACTGATTTACCGTGCAGGAAGGAAGATTCTGCTTTAGTTGTAGCATGGGAGTGCTCTCACCTGTCTTTCTGGTGCACTCTTAAGTTACCCTGATGAATAAAGCAAAAAGATGGAGTGACCCTTGTTTAAGCATCTTCAAATGTTATGATTTTCTTGTTTAACCAAAGCAGTCTTGGGAGGTATTGGATTGCTTCCTGTATTTTTGCAATGTACTAAAAACTCGAACTTTATTCCAATGAAATTGAAAACCTGAAAATTACAAAGAGCACAGTGGTGTGTTGTGTTAGAGGCTCTTGTGCTTTGGCTTGGTAGTTCCTGTTGGTTCTTTCCATCTGTGGATATTAATCTGTTCAGCCTTTCTGGAGTAAACCCACAATAGCCTCTAAAAATGTTTTTTGTTTGTTTTCTCTTTCTAGTGTTCTAAGCTTCTTTCAGACACAACAGTAATCCAGTTTTATCCCAGTAAATTTGTTTTAATTACAGATATCCTTGATACTTTTGGTGAGTATCTGTGCCAGACTTACTACATAATTGCTAGTGAGATTAAATTATTTTTTTGGCAATTTAGAAAGCATCAAAGTTACCCAAAAGGAGCTGAAATGACTTTTAGTTTTAACATGGAAAATTTCCAACACAAACATTTGGACACTAGTGGAATAAACGTGGTATATAATTGTTAAAACACTCTTAAGAGCGGAGTCTTTAAAATAAAAATATTCCATTTGGTAGTTCTGTGCTTTATGTATTAGTGAATATCAAAAACAAAACCTTGGGGAAAAATCATGATCTCTGCATTTTGAGATCTAAGGCAGTAATGAAAATGTTTTGAGTTTTGGCAGCTTCTTAACTCAGTATTTCATTATATTTATATTTGAAGAGTAGAAGTCAGAAAGTTTTCTTTAACTGACTAGGGACTATGAACGGATCAGAATGTAGTCACTGAATTTTTTCATATATTTAAAAACCTTTAAGTGAAATTGTCATCCACTTCATGTGGTTCTCTTGTTTTTCTGCTTTGTTATGGAAAAGATTTACAATGGCATTCAGAGTTGAAGGGTGTTTTGATGTGAGCAGGATATGCTGTGACATAGATCCAATTGTTTTTTCAGCTCTTGCTTCCTCTTTGTGCTCTTTCCTACTTGCTGAAAGTTGCTGAAGATAACATAATATCCCAAGGCAGGGCAGCAGCTGGCCTTTCCTGGCCTGGGGGAAATCTGCCCTGTGGGTGACCTCTGCACTTAGGAGGGAACCAGAGAATTGTTTTATAGAGTGAGAAGCGCTAAAATCACACAGAACATTTCAGCCTCACTAGAGGGCAGCATCATGTCAGGGCTCCAGGAATGTTTTTCCAGCTAATTTCACTGAATGTTGGGGTACCTTTGTACCAGCGTTTTGTCTTTTACAGTTTGTTAACTTGTTATGAATGACTTTTATTTTTTATTCTCTTTTTTAACCAGGGAAACTAGTGTATGAAAGAATTTTGTCAATGTGTGTGGATAACCGTGTTTCTCTGCCAGGTAATTTGTGTTTGTTTCCACTCTGTCCCTGGAAAAAATTATGTCTGAACTAACTTGAGGAAGGTTAAACAGGACTTGCTACTGTATCTTCTCTGGAAAACGTTCTGATTTGAATCTAGTAATTTTCAGTTTTCTACAGAATAAAATCCATTGCTTACAGTTTCTAAAATGGTCTTGTGGAGCCGGAGCTTCTCACCCTCTGTGGGCAGGGTTGGGAGAGCCCTGATTTTTAAACTGTTTCACAGGGAGTTTATAAGGAGACAGTCACAGCAGAAACTGTTTGTGCAGCTTTATGACTGAGAGAAGAGGGACCCATCTATCCCCATCCTCTGCCTCAGACCTGGGTTGATCCCACAAGCCAATTTTACCTTCTGTTGCAGCAGCCCAGAGAAAGAGGAGGCAGTCAGCTGTGCCCCTGCATGCCTGCCTGACCAGAGCACTGTCCCCCAGCCCATCTGTTCCCTGCTGGCAGCTGACACAAACAGTCCCAGAGCTCATGAGGAGAGAGCTGGGCTGCAGTGTTCCGTGTTCAGTGTGCAAAAACAAGTGTTCTGTCAGTGTCTAGTATTACCTGCTTCCTGTAATAGTATTGTTTGAAAATTTTGTTAGCCTTTTAAGATGAGGATTTTGAGTACTTAAATCTCTTCTAGATGTATGCATTGGTTACAGGTGTATAAATACACGTATTTGTTACAGATTGCCTGTAGTTTCTTTTTTTACAATTTCTACTTTTTGGAAAGCAAAGACAGAGGTTGGATTTCTCTGTAGTCGATCTGAGATCAACTTTGAGTGCTTAACTTCAGCCTCTGAAATTGTACTTAATGCAAGATGGCAGGTCTGTTACCTCTTCCTGCTGTGTACTCAGCTCTGCCTGCTGCTCGAGAGAGCTGAGCAGCAGATGTATTGCCTGGTTTGTTGTGGTGCACTTAATTTCTTGTTGATACAGGGAGTACAGTTTTAAACCTAGAATGAGAAGCAAATTGTGTCCAGAAAGAATGTAATTCCTTCTGGGTTGCTGGTTTTTTTCCCAGATAACTTTTCTCCAGAAAGCGTTAATGACACGGCGAAAGAAACTTGCTTGAACTGGTTTTTCAAGATTGCTTCAATCAGAGAACTCATTCCCAGATTGTATCCTTGACAAATGAGACTCTCAGAATGTGTCTGTGGGTTTTTCGGAGACTTTTTCAAGAATGAATGTTTGTTTCAATGAAACCCCACAGGACCTGATGTTTACGCTGGCTTTGTTTGTCTCAGGCTGTATGTTTTGAATGTATGTTTGAGTCATGTTTCATGCAGCGTGACAGCGATGAACTAGTGATGATGTATGAAAAATTTTGAAACAAAATCCAATAGACAAATTGTAAAAATCAACCAAGTGCAGTGAGATTGATTCCAGAAGGCCTTGAAATAGTTTGTTCAATATGTTTTTGGTATATGTTTCATGTTTTTCAGTGATGTGCATCTTAGTTTTGTTCCTTAACTTGGCTTCAATGCAGTTATGTGGAAGCAGCAATACTGAAGTGCAATAAGTTCCTTTCCAAAACGTAAGAATAATGTGAAGTATGGGAAGGAATTGAATGGGGAGGTTTAGGAACTAACTTAAGGAATTCAGCTTGGGGGTTCTGTGATTAATGGTGGACGGGGTCTCAGCAGACCTCAGAAGAAGCATTGCTGAGAGGTTTGGGAATTTTTAATGATAATATCATGGTAGAATTCAAGCTGAATTGTGAAAAAAATTGAAATATAATAATGCTCTCAGTTTTGGAATATATGTATAATTGTGATATCAGGGTGTCATAAATCCTAGTGAAAATTGAAAGCCAGTGGCACAAATGTGTAAATTAAAAATCAGAGGCTTCAGATGGTGGAGGGGAAAGGAAGATTGTTGTGATGAGGAGTGTGGCAAAAAGATGGGATAGAAAACTGAAAGGAAAATATTGATGTGCCATATTAGTAGAGACAGAGATGGAGAAATAATTGAGGAGCCTTGAACCATCTATTGAAAACCTTGGTATAAGTTGAATGTGTTGCCAACCAGTGTCAGCTGCTGAGCAGAAAATGTTCCTTCCCATGTAATTGTCCTTCTTCAGTTATATTTTGAAATGAGTATTGTAAGCCAAATTGTGTCTACAGTGACAACTTTATTATCCCCCAAAAGCAGTTGTTTTACTGGAATTGATGTGCCTCATCTCCAGGCAGTGGTACAGCTCTGTCACAAAGGATCTTTTGGGAAAATGAGACATGCAAGGAGTTCTGCCAGTTCTGCTTTAAGTGGCTGTTTTTCTCACACTGATTTACAGCCTCCCCATAGCACTGCTGTTCCTCCAAACTGTAGGAGGAGTTTTGTAGTTGTACTTGTCCTACTCATAGTAGTAAATATTGCATTTTGAATGTAGGATATGTGTTACTGTACACATAATATTTTACTCGTGAAATCAAGTTTTTTCTTTAATAGGTGTTTCTGTAACTCATGCTCAGTTGTTAACCTACAAGGCAGTTACTTGAAATTATTTGTAGGTGATACAATTCTGTTATCAACTGTTAAAGCTTCTTTTCAATTCTGAAAAATCTTAACAGGGGGATTTCAGAATGTCTCCCACGGTTAACGTCAATGATTAGAGGAATTGGAGATCCACTGGTTGCAGTCTATGCAAGAGCATACCTGTGCAGGGTAGGCTGCCCTTTAACTCTTCTCATCTGTATCAAACATTTACTGCCTCCATCTGGAGTAATCAGCAGGCTGTCTCTTCCTTCTGACAAACAAACAAACAAACAAGATTTCTGTTTTGAAAATGGGGAATCTTTCTTTAAGTGTTTATAATAAGTATAATTTTATGTGCTGCTGTGGGCTCTCTGCATGCAATAGGCTGTTGCAGGGTGCTGGGGTAGACACTGGTTTCTTCCCTGCTCACAGATACTTGGAGCTGATGTTACGAGAGCCATGTTTAAACACAGTGTAAGTACCTCAGGGTAGTTGTTAGTGGACATTTCTATAATAGTAAGCTAGGAAATAATCAGTTGGAAGCTCGTGACTCAATGCTGTTTGTTGATCTGATATATGTGGCTTAGGTGTATTCCTTCAGAAAATGTGATTTATAGTTGAAAGAAGAGTCACAGATGAAGATAAAATCTTTCTTTTAATACAGGTTGGGATGGAAGTGGCACCACAACTCAAAGAAAGCCTGAACAGAAACTTTTTTGACTTTCTTCTAACATTTAAGCAAGTAAGCAAATGGTGTTTATTTGCAAAATCAGATAAATACACTTCTTAGCCAAAATGTCACTTAAAAACAATCATATTTTTGTCCTTTATATCAACAGATACATGGGGATACAGTTCAGAACCAGCTGGTGGTACAATGTGTGGAGATTCCTTTGTATTTGACACTATATTCTCCTGCCATAGATTGGATTTTACAGTGTATCGCATACCATGCTCCAGAAGTAAGTCAGTGTGGTAATACGCCATAGTAAAGGAAGTGTTGTGGAGTTAATTTTTCCTCCCTCAGTCAGTTCCTTACATGAGTGTGAAAGCAAGGACAAAGAGCCTACATTTGATTGTCTGAGTCTCCCTTCTGTGCAGGAAGAAAAGCTCAAGTTAGACCACTTCAAGTGTTCTTGTTTGTGTCTTGCTGTCCTTTAGCTAGTGTAATCTTTATTTCCTGAATTCATTAGGTTCTTCTGTCATACAGATATAAAAATGATTTGAGTAAGCTGTAGCCTTGTAATTGCTTTACATAGTGAACAGGGTGCTTTAATCTCAGTCTGGTTTGCACTCTGTGGCAGAGTGTATAATCTTCACCTCTCTTGCCAGAGATAAGTGGCCTGGCTGGCAAAGAGTGATTACGTGGAGTAATGGCATGGCTGAAGGATCACAAATTTGACTTCCATAAAATGGTGGTTTTGCTTCAAGTGCCACTGTACCTATTCCAGAGGGTGTGTGTTATGTTGTACTACACCATTGTGTTCTTGTGTTGTAAATACAGGATAAGACAGGATTATTGGAACGTATTGGAGAAGTAATTAAAACAGCTTTTACTAGACTTCACTGCAGTAATTAAAGCTGAATTTATTTGCAAAATCTCTAATCACTAATTTTAATAAGTATTTTTCCAGGTTCTGCTTACTGAGATGATGGAGAGGTGCAAAAAATTGGGAAACAAGTAAGTGTTGCACGGTACAAAAGTCTGTAATGAGTACACGTGACTCCTTGTAATAAAGTTCTCTCCCCCTCTTTTGGAAACAGTTTGGGTGCATAGTGTAACATTCATTCTCCCAATAGCTTACTAAATCATGATTATGAACATCTGTTTTCCAGAGATGAATTCTAAAATATGATAGATTACTTGTAGAGCAAAAGTTAATTAATTTACCTTTGTTGCTGCATTTTGACTCCTAAGACAAAATTTAGGACATGTAATGTGTTCTCCATCAGCAATGTCTGATTCCTGGTTGTGCTTCATTTTTCTGTGTTTTCCTCCCTTTCCCACCCTCTCTTCTCTGCTGGCTACAGTTGGCCCTTTTGTGCATTTAGCAAGGGAAGCTCTAAAACAGCTGGCAACCTTTATGGAAATTGATTTTAAATAAACTTTTAGCATTTCTGGTTATAAAGGTGGGCTAGTTGCCTCCTCTTTGTTTGCCAGTTTATCATGTGATCATGACTGTTGGGGTTTGTTTTAATCCTAGCAATGGAGCTGCTAGAAATACGGCTTTTATAATGTATATATGATTTAATTCAGTGAGAAAAACGTCAGCAGGGATTTGCCCTCCCTGAATACTCTTCTGAACTGTAGTTAGAGAGTAAGTTTCTAAATGGGTCAGCTGGTCCTGGTTTGCTTGATCTTTCTAGTAAATTTCTGCTAAAATAATGGCTTCCAAAACACCCTGTGTGGAGCAGGGATTCTACAGGCTGGGTTGCCTTTTCCTTGTCTGGTGGATTACTGTTTTCTTGTTTTCCTTATGCCCCATTAATTCTCATTTGTAAGGGATTTTTCTTCCTTATCCCCTTTCTTTAGAATTTACAATAGATGCTGGACAGTTAGTCTAGAAGGTTCACATGAATATAAATGCGGGGCCAACCAAATTTTAATGGATGCTGAGCTGTTATTGATCTGTGTTGTGCTCCTTGCAGTGCTTTGCTGTTGAATTCAGTGATGTCGGCATTCAGAGCAGAGTTTATCGCTGCCAGGTCGATGGATTTCATTGCCATGATTAAAGAGTGTGATGAATCTGGATTCCCAAAGGTAACTTTTTCTATGTAATTTGTAACAAATAATTTTCTTTGACGAAGTTCTTTATGGTCTTAGTTGCCTACATAACTTGCACGTGGCTTGAATAAAAGGTGGTTTGATCTGAAAAATCTTTCTGCACATTGTACCTGCTAGAGCAGTGTTGGATGGACATGCATCTTCTGCTTTTAATTTAGAATTTCTCATTGACTTCCAGCATCTCCTCTTTCGCTCTTTGGGATTAAACTTGGCATTGGCTGATCCTCCTGAAAATGATCGCCTTCAAATATTAAATGAAGCCTGGAAGGTTATAACAAAGCTGAAGAACCCACAGGTCAGTTACTGTCCTTTCTGTTTCACTACTGATTCTGTGTTTTGGTCAAAATTGCAGCCAGTTGTTCAATAAGCATTTGCTTAGGATGGAATTGCTCAGCTTTTCTAGATACAAAAAAGATACAGCTGCAAAAAAATGTGATGACTGGGAGTATCTTTATATGATCCCTGCTTTTCTTAGCTCTACTGAAGCTCATCTTAATTCTGTGTATAATGTGATTCACATAAGCAACTTTTGAGTTCTAGGTCTTTAGGTCCAAGTGAGTCATATCTCAGGAGTAAATTCTTCTGAGTATAATTTTTGCAAGTGTATTTCTCAGAGCCTCCTGTAAATATTGGTAATCACGAGACATGTATTTCTAGGATTATATCAACTGTGCTGAAGTGTGGGTGGAGTATACATGCAGACACTTTACAGTAAGTGAAAATTACTTTGTTTCCTTTGAAGTTTTTCTGATGCAGACTAAGTGGCTGTATTAGCAGCTTGGTATTAAAGGTGCAGAAGCTTTGACTATTCAATATAAGTGTGTAGGATTTCAGTAGTGAACAAAAAAAATGTGTTTCCTTTCATGAAAGATTAATAGGACAAAAAAATACAGCTTTGAAGCTTTACCACTCTGCAGCACTGTGTAGTTCTTATCCTTTTGTTTTAATGGCAGATGGACCAATTTAAGTACAGATTTACCGGAGCTGTGGCTAAAGTTCCTGCCTTAACTAGAGCTCCATAAAAAGCTGATGCTTTGGCAAATGCAAATGAATTATCCAACTCAAGTGGTGTGCAGTGATTTGATTTATGTGCCGATTTCATGACTGTGTTTTGTAACCTTGTGTTTCACCACACAGAAGCGAGAGGTCAATACAGTTTTGGCTGATGTTATCAAGCACATGACTCCTGACCGAGCATTTGAAGATGCTTACCCACAGGTAAAGGATTTATTTTGCCAAATGTGTAAAAATCTGGTGTGCATCTTCTTAAATGAAATTAATTCTTTAGCATTACTGATGAATCTTACCATGAAATAATTGCTTTTAAATATTACCTATAATTTGGGAAGCCTTTTGGAACACCATAGTGCTGCGATTTCTTCCTCCATTTTTTTCCCTGCACATCAGTGTTTGGGTTCTGAGAAATGTTAAACCAGACTGATTTATGTATTTAGAAGTAGGAATAGTTAACTCCTGCATCAACACTGGTGTTTGCTGAAGGAAATTAGCAATCAGGGTGGGCTGTTGAAAAAGAAGTGAACCATGAAATAATCCATCTCTGCTTGGCATTGTTCAGGCTTCAGTGAATTATTGTGTCCAGTTCTTGAGACCAAGTGCCAGATGAGATATGGATTAGTTGAAGAAGGTTTTTGTGGTTACTTGGAGGGTAGATAAAATGCCTACAGAGGAAGATTTAACAAACTGGTTTGGGGTTTTCTGTTTGTTTATTTGGTTGAGTTTTTAGTGCAGAGAGCTGGAGGACATGCAGACTCTAAATTGAAAAAAATATGCCGAACTATGAGAAGTAAAGACCAGATAAAGCCTGGGCAGGCTCGTCAGCCTCTGTTTATGGGTTCTGAAGGACATGTTTTAAAAATGTGTAGGAACAGCATAGCTGTAGTTTATCCTGCTTTGGGGAAACAAGTTATATTGATGAATGCTTGAAGAGTTTTTCAAAACCAATTTTCTATAAATAAGTAGAGAGGAATCATGTTTGGTGTGGATTGTCTTAATTTGTGTTCCAATAATTTTCTTTTTTTTTTTCTTTTTTCCCCTTTAGCTGCAGTCAATTATTCAGAAAGTTATTACCTATATCTATGACTTCTCTCTGCTTTTTTCAGTGGTAAGTAATACTCTGTTTTATAAATTTTTAAGAAGGACTATTTTACTCTGTTTCTCCAAGAGAATTTATCTGACTGGGATATTTAGATTGTTTACAAGTTCATAGGAAGGACTTTTTATCAAATATGCAACATTTGATTCAAACAGTTCTGTATTTTGTGTTGTGTTCTGGATCTCTGCAATCAGTATATTGATACAGCTTTCCATTCATTCCACTTCTTCATCCTTCAAGATGAATTACTGTCTTCAAAAAAGATTAAAGTAATTTTACCTAAATAGCTATGCTTATAAAACTTCTGCAAAATATATATGGTTTTAGTCTTTTGTTGTTAACACACCTAATTTTTATTTGTTTATGTATTTGTACTTTCAGGAGAAGTTCTTGCCATTTCTGGATATGTTCCAGAAGGAAAGTGTGAGAGTGGAGGTTTGCAAGTGCATAATGGAATCTTTTATTAAGTAAGTGGAGACTGTTGAGGTGAAATGCATTCAGGAGGGTCTGAGAAATGTATTGAAAGATGGCTGGGGAAGAGGAGTCAGTACATAGGCCATGTAGCTGGTGAAGGTGTCCCAAGGCGTGGGAAAGAAAAGAGAAAATGTCAGTTTTGTTAATCTCTTGGTGGATTGTCTGTTCACAAAAAAACTAAAATTGAAGTAATTATGTTGATGCTGACTTGCTGTGGGTTAATAGAATAGCTGTTCTCAGAGCTCTGCCTTTGTTGGTTTATGAGATGTATTCCATATTCCAGTTGCTGTGACAGCCCAGAACTGTTGCCTTGGTGTAAAGCAGTATTGCCACAGTTGAAAATGAACTTAGAAATTGAAAATATCTTCCAATTTTGTAAAATTCAAACAGACCTTTTCAAACAATTAACAGGTTCTTTGAAACATTTTTCTCATTTTTACCTTTCCTTCAGGTATTTATATTTCCTGCTCAGCCCCCCAAGCCTTCTCTGCCTTGAGTACACAGGCCCAGCTCTCTTGGCCTTTGCTCATATGAGAGAAGCTGTGGCCCCTTAATCATCGTAGTGGAGCTGCAGTGCACGTGTGCCTCTGTACCTAAACATGACATTTATCCTTCCTGTCTGTCCCTAAGTGGCTGAGAAGTTGCATTACATCTTGGGAGATCGAGGGTTGCTTTGTTTTCGTGTTCATAGGTTGCCTCGATGTATCACATGTCTGCCTGGTTGTGTCCCTTAAGGAGTCACATTCTGTGGTTCTGTGCATTAAGATAATATTTCCTGGCTGGCATTTGCTGGAGTTGTATATGTGTTGAGCACGTGATCTTTGCAGTTCTGTTGGTGCACAAATGAATCTAAAACTTACGTGGTGTCATACAGTGCTGGTGATGGGAATTATGCATTAAATCAGTGTTATTCTACTAATTGTTTTTCATTTTGACAGAGCAGGATTTCTCATCACTTTTTTTTGAAACACTTTCCAGGCATCAGCAGGAATCGACAAAGGATCCTGTTATACTCAATGCTCTTCTGCATATCTGTAAGACGATGCATGAT
Organism: Pitta sordida; assembly: GCA_013390025.1. Taxonomy (NCBI): domain Eukaryota; kingdom Metazoa; phylum Chordata; class Aves; order Passeriformes; family Pittidae; genus Pitta; species Pitta sordida. The sequence goes on from WEKX01017324.1 coordinate 411,930, forward strand.
TCTGTGAAGTAAGATTAACTTATACTAATAACTATCATTGTGCAAAGTTTGGCTGCCTAGTGTAATTTCGTGTTTCTGAGGCTTTGTTTCAAGGTGGATTAAGACACGAATCCAATTAGTGGTGAGGGAAGAGCTGTGCAGTGAAGTGGCAGTGTGTACCATTTGCTCCTTAATTGCTGCTGTGTTTGAAATACTGAAGCAGAATTTTAAAAGGAAAGTAGCAATGATTTTGTAGGGTTTTTTAGTGAAGCAGAGACACTATACAGTCCAATCTGAAAAGTATTTTGAGAGTGAAATCAGTGTAAACTTTGAGTTGCAATGAATAATAAGCTGTTTTTCAGATTCAAGGGAATATGTGGCTACTAAAGAACAGATTGCCAGAATCAATTGGACCTTTGTTTTGGCCACTATTTTTAGCCATTCCAAAGGATTGGGAAATATTTAAAGGATACCTGGAAGGAACTTGAGTAAGGGAAGGTAGAACTGAGGAGAAGCTCTTGAACCATCTATTTCTTTTACCTAAATCCTCCTCTTCTCTTTTCCTCTTGACTTGAGAGCTGAGGTTGTTAAAGATCCTGTGTGCCCTGGTTTGGGTTGAACTGTAAGGGCACAGTTTCTCTTGGCACTCTGAGCACAGAGCCTCTTAGTATGGCAGATACTGCAAAGAAACTTGTACCTTTCTCTGCCTTGTTAGGCCATGAATGCAAGATTTACTGCCAATAAGGTTGTCAGATTTAGCATGTAATTCCCATTTATACCAGGTGAAGTACTTTATTTTGGGTCAGAGCTCCTTGTTTGACTGTATGTTGCACTAAGAGCCACTTCAGCCTTTACATAGAGCAATATATCGTACCATAAAGACCTTAGTAAAAAAAAAGGCAGTTTATGGCAATCCATCTTTAGCACTTCCTCTGACATTTTGCCAAAACTATTTGATGTCTTACTGGGATCTTTAAAATCCTTTAAACCGACAGTTCCTCTAGCTGAAATAAGATAGTGTACAGCATTAGCTTGGCTCTGTTGGTAAATTATCCTAAAATCTCGTTATCTCTAAGTAGCTCCTGTATTTGTTTTTGTGTCCTGGTTCAGGAAGCTCCCAGGCCATTGTGTGGGGCTCTCTGTCCCTGGAACAGCTGCTGGGGGAGAACAGGCTGTGACTGGTAGGGGTCAGAATTGAACTGGAAACCTGTAACTGACCTGAAGATCTCATTACAGACCTTCTGAGCCTTTCAGAGCCCATCAGTTGACTCTTTTGACTGGCAATGCACTAATGAGCTAATCATGCTGAGGTTTTCTTTTCTCCTTTACTGAATTTGTATAATAAAACTATTGTTCTCTTCCCATCTGTTGTCTGAGCTGGAAATTGGTAACTGATACACCAAAGGTCAAAGCTGGAGCCAAGTATACGATAGTAAGAGGATTAAATTGTATTAGTTAACTGTAATTTAACTTTTATTCATGAATTTTCAGTGAAACACGTCTGACATACTGGGTTTTCTGTGATGTAAATTTGTTTCAAATCAAATTTTGGACTCTTGCTATCCTATCTGATAATATTGAAAACAAACTCCTTTTTACATGTCAGTTCAGTTCTTGCTAAAACATCAAAAAAGCAGCACTTGTAGCAAGGTGATGTTTATTATTTTTTAAATTCTGAGGTAAGGTTAGTTAATAGAAAAATTTAAAAACCTAACCCCCAAATGAAACAATAAACTAATGTTGTTTCTAAAATAAATACATTATTGCATATACTATTTAAAGTTTATTTTGAAAGCTTTACCCCTTCAATAGGATAACTTTTTGCTAAGAATAGATTTGCTGGTTTCTTTAGGCTTTTGGAGTCAATTCTCACTGAAGTTTTTGTGTTGCAACACAAGACTGAAGCCATTTGTTTGCTGGTGTAAAGAATATTAGCTTAGCTTCCTTCTCCTCAGACCCAGTTTGGGTTTCTGTAGATATAAATACATTCTTAACAATTTTTACTTTTTTTAAAAAAAACCCTAGAAATTTAGTTTGGTGTGTGGTTGACTTGGTGGAATTAGTTTTAAAGTTAGTTTTATACATAATGTTATTGAAAATGTTATGTATTATTTGGACCTCTATAGATAAATAAGATAAAAAATTTCCCCAAATTTACCATATAAATTTTCTCTTCTAGTGCACTTACACTGGAGGATGAGAAAAGAATGTTAGCAGCTCTCATAAATGGATTCATAAAAATGGTGAGTGACAGTTGTGTGGCTTTTCCTGGGGTCCCCATGAGGGACGGGTGTGGCTGAGTCAGAGACCCTGTGTCTCACTGGCTTTGGACTCTCGAGAACCCCAACCAGGGTGTTTTAGTGAAATAATTCAGCATGTGTTCAAAGAAATGTTGTTCAGGGGTGAAGCTGATGTGGTGCAATATAAAAGTTTAAAGTGCTCACGTTGTTCATTTTCTGCTTGTTTTGTAAATCTCCTGTAAAACACAGCAAGTATTTAAAAGTTAAACAGGAGTTGCCTGTTAACACCATCAGAGAGGTCACTGATTTATGTGGATGTTGAAATTAGTTTTTACCCTTCCCTCCCTCTTATCCCAATAAAATCTTTTGTTGTTCTCTGTTGTTTTTGAGATGTCAGGCTGTTTTAGGGAGACTCTCTCAAGCTTTTTTTTGTTAACCACTTTCAGTGCTTCATTTTTCTTTCCCATAGAGCTGACAAGCTTTGTCTCTACTTGTCCTCGTTCTTCATTGCAGTTCTATAAATCTACTCTAGATGGTTGCTTTTCCTTCAGCTATAATAATTTGCTAATTAATCTGTTTAATGCAGTTTTGCTTTATTAAGCTTTATGTGTGGTTTAATATTGTATCATTTCCTTTAGGAGGATTTCTCATATTCATAAGAATTTGATGTGGCTTGACAGTCCTGGTTTAGGGAGGAAAGAAATCCCATAGCAGCAAAATGACTAGTTATGAATTGTAAACCACCACATGGTAACATGTGGAGGGAGAAGCAGTTGAAACAGTCATCCTTACAGTCAGTATTTTTGTGGAAAGATCTGTATTTTTAGGGAAGTTTTCTTGAGACTGGGACTCAAGAACCAGCAGTTGTACAAACAGAGGAAAGGCAAAACCAGCTGTCTGTTATGTGAGGAGCAATCCTTTGTTTTCTGGTGCAGTTGCTTTGATCTTTCACTGTATGAATTAAATGTAAATTTTATTCTAATTTTGTAAAAGATCTTTTGCATATGACTTGAGAAACAATAAATAATGCAACTTTTACTTCTATTAGAAAAAAAATTCAGTAGAATACATAAACATAGACTGCCCGGAGACTGTTCTCATTCTGGGCTTTTAATTGACAGCTGAGACACTCCAGCTGACAGCACTTGGGATTTTTTAAATCTAGAGGGTTGGAAGAAGGGTGTTCTCACACAAAGCTTGTTCTTTGACTTCTTTCCTGCCAGAATGCAAGGTTGAAGTCTTTTGCCATACTCTATGAGCATGCATTTTTAACCAAACTCAGGGAAAACCTACTTTTCTTACTATTTTCTCTTGGAGGCCCTTTATCAACTAGAAATTACAGGCATCTGAATTGATCATCATGGATCTATTTCTGGTTTTCTTGGAATTTTTTTTGTTTTGCTTTGTAAGCACGATCAAAACCAAGACTTTGTCCCTCTTCCATAAAGAATCAAGAGTTCTGCTAGTTTTGAAAACACTTCACAAACCTAGGATTTAGATTTTGTTTTCTTGATAAATACTTGATCTGTAAAGTAGAATATCATGTGGAGTATAGAAAAAACACCCACACTAAATCTTCCATGTTCCCCTGAAGGTTAAGTATCGCAGAAGGTGAAAAGGACACAGATTATCCAGGTGCTATTTTGTTGTTCCTGGTGCGTTTTTTTCTTACCAGTATATGGAGGGTTTGAATTTTGAATATCTCTGGTTTATCTGCAAGCAGTTTTATAAACCTTAAAGTTAATGACCTACGATGGTAAAATCTGGGGGTGGTTTGTCTTTCACAGGTTTCATTTGGCCGTGACTTTGAACAGCAGCTGAGTTTCTATGTTGAAGCCAGGTCAATGTTTTGCAATCTGGAGCCTGTTCTAGTCCAATTGATTCATGTAAGCCACAGTTTATCTACATTTCCTTAATAAGTGGGGATATATTTGCAGTTCTCCCATTGCCTGCTCAGATTACTGGTCTATGGCAGAATAAGTCTGAAGTATTTTATTCAGGGGTTTATAAAGTAATTTTTTATCTCATCTCGGATTTTATCACCCTGAACACTGAAGTTCTTCCTTGACAGGCTTGCATGGTATCATTGCAACAAAGAAAATGGACTATGTTGCAAGGAGTTTCATGTCTAATAAAATAAATGGCACTTTTATGCATTCAGAATTTGGGTTCTGTCTTCTGTAATCCTCCCTCTAGGAGAGATTAGAGTGTGTCTGGCTGCAGATCCAGGCAGAGTCCTGCTATGACTGGGGAGGTTAATCCCCTTTCTGTATTGAGTCACAGGTGAGCTTTAGCTGCTCCTGATTGCTTTGCAACATTGTACCTTCCCTTAAATCCTTTTATTGTTTTGGTTTTGCTTTTTTAGTCCGTGTGTTAGCTAGAAATCATTATTGTTTCCCTAACTAGTATAGAGAGGGCACACTGTACCAGGGTTCTGTTTGACACCTGCTGTCTCTAAATGCATGCAGTAAAACATGCAGTTTGGTATTTGCCACTGGGTCTGTGCAGTTTTCGTCATGATTTTCTTCTGGTTTTTGTGTAGTCTGTGAACCAACTGGCAATGGAAACAAGAAAGGTGATGAAAGGAAATCATTCCAGAAAGACTGCAGCATTTGTCAGGGTAGGTCAGACTAATAAACTTTGAGCTTGCTTTCTTTGTAGATATCTGCTGCCACCTAAGTTTATAATATTTGAAAAACTAATATGTTAGTATTTTTGATACTCTTTGTAGTCTTGTTTTCTCTTGCTACCAGTGATCTTTCCTTTCTAAAGTCAAATGCTGCCGCTAAAGAGAAAAATGACCCAAAGCATCTATTGGCAGCTTTGTGTTGAAAAAGAGCAGCAAGATTGACTCCCTCTCTAAAGGAAGGCTCATTGGAGAACTGTTTGTGTGTATTCTAGAAAGCTCAGCTTTTCAAATTATATTTGAAATAAAATACCAAATTTCTGTGTAACTCAATCACAGAGAGAATGGGAGATGGGGTAAAAAATATATTCAGGCTTCTGTCTCATAGTATCAGTGCTGATATGCTGAAAGGAGTATTTGAATTTCAAATGCAGCGCTGCTTTTGGCTTTAGTGCATCTGAGTCTGGATAGATAAGCTCAGATGTGCTTTGAACTCTGCACAGGCTCTCACAGGCTGGGCAAGTTGCTTGTGCTGTCTGATAACCTGAAGTGCAGCAACCCAAACACCTTCATCCCCACATGTTGAGAAGCTATTTATTTGCACATGCTACAATTAATGAGTGGACTTCTTTAACAGCTCCTGTGCTGTGTTCTGGACAAAGCATGGCTGGGGGGGCAGCAGCAAACTTCTCTGTGCCTGGGGGCTACTTGCTCCATCCAGGTGTTTGGGCTGTTCCCATGTCTCTGCCCCTGCAGCACCATGGGGAGATCTGCTGCCTCCCAAATCCACCCAGTGCAGGTGGTTTGTCCCCGGGGACGGTGTCTGTTGTTCGTCAGCTGTTGGTCTTGAGCTGTGAGATGGTTACCTGAGGAGAGAGGAAGTTCAGAGTTTATCTAGTAATAGTAACAATAATCAATAATAATAAAAATGTTTTTATTATTGTTGAAATACTCATTAGAAATTTAAAATTGTCGATTTTGAGCTTCTCATAATATTTGCATTTTTATTGAAAGTCTTCGCCAAAACTGATCTACAGATTTTGATTTCTGATTGTGTATAAAATCAGTAAGGATTGCTATAACTCTGAAATAGGAATTTTATTCAGTTTCTTTTTTTTTTTAATTTGCTTTAGGCTTGTGTTGCCTTCTGTTTCATTACAATTCCATCTCTGAGCAGTATCTTCACACGACTTAATCTGTATCTGCACTCTGGACAGGTTGCTCTGGCAAATCAGTGCCTTTCACAAGGTAAGGCACAAATTTACTTAATGGATCTCATTTCAGAAACATTTCTAGGTGTGAATAATAACTTGGTTGAAAGCGTAAGTATCTGTTTCAGGCACTGTTAAGAGTAAAAACTTGTCTTATTAAAGCAGCTCTTCATTTCTAACACAAATCCTGTGATCTCAATAACCAAGACAGCTGACTGTATTTGACATAGTCCTGGCTACGAGGTGGGATTTCCTGAATTACTCAAGAGTTATGGAAAGTATGGACTGTTCTTCTCCTCCATCATTGTGCAAGCACTCTAATCACAAATGATGTGCTTTGTTACAACTGTAGAAAAACAAACTAGTTCATCTATGTAGTACATAGTTAACAAGCTGACAAAACCCTGCAGCAAGCTGGAAAAGAATTAAAAGTTACATCAGTGACAGCAGAAACTTGCTATCAAAGCACATGTGTGATAAATGCTTAGCCAAAAAAATGTGCCATTATATCACTGTGATACCAGATCATATAAAGATTGAAAAATATATGTATTTCTTTAAAAATCAGAATTATTGATTAAAGCAGGCCCTGAGCACAGTTTTCAGCCATCCTGTTAGCTCGGTGTTAAGTAATTGGAAATTCTGACAGAATGTGATTTGGGGAAAAAAATGGGAGCTATTCTGACATGAGAATGAGCATTAAGTCTGTGTTTGCATCACAAAGGGAACAGTTTCCACTGTCTTCACCTATTCCAAAAGTTTTCTCATACTTTTAACTGCTTGCAGTAATTTTCCTTTCCTTTTTAAAATGATGTCATTCTATTTTTCTGTTGCAATTTTAACCCAGACTTTAAATGTCTGCTCTCCAATGGTAAAGGCTTTTCCTTTACGTGTTTTCAGTGGAGCTGTGAGAGTAATAAATTGGGTTACTTTGCAACATCTTTTGTTGTGGCTGTTAATTCTCTGTGCTTCTTCACGAGAGCTTGTTTTCCAAGCTCTGCATTTACCAGCAAGTTCCAGCTGCACAAACAAGCTGACTTAGGATGCTGATTAAGACTTTTTAGTACAGGGTGACTGTCGTATTTCTTTGTTTTGAATCTGATGTTGCCCATACAGAAAAGCAGAGGGATTTAGAGTAAAGCTGGCTGTTGTGTCCAAGTATGTTGTGCAAATAAAAGATCTGCAAAGTCTGTTGTTGTGCAGTTCGTATTGTGCAGTTTCTTTGTAGGTAACAGAGTTCACAAAAAATTGGACTCACTTTTTCTTCCTGTGGTGTTTTAGTTGACCAGCTTCCCTCATCCTGTGTATCAATTTTTGTAACTGTTGCTGTGCTTCTCTTTTTGGAACCAAATGCAAAGAAGTTTTTCTGTAATATTTGGTGTTTGAGAATTACCCCCTGCCTGTGTTGTGACCCACTCTGTGCTTTAATAATCTCAGTTTATAAACTGCTTTTTCGCTATTTCTGTGATCCAAGTCTTCTCTGAGAGACACTCCTGGGCCCCAACAATTGTCCAGATTTTTCCATGTGAGAGTTTATGAATGTGCACAGCTGTTGTTTGACATGTGAACACTGTGCACTCACTAAACAAATAACAGGATCCCCATCCTGAAATCTTTCATGGTAGCAGGTATATGGAAAGTATAATGAACTGAATCTCTAAACTGCATATTCAATCAAGAACATTTCCTGAATTTTAGACCCACAAGGTAGAGAGAGAGAGACATTTGGTTCATCTCCACTTTTAAACTGAAGCATGTGCAGAACTCTGCTGTTCAGTAACTCACTTCATTTACCAAGATTTTATTATTATGCAATTTTTTGCTTCCTTAGAAAAGCTATTTTGGGTATAATCTGTATTCAGAGACATGTCGCTTGCATGAGTAATTTAGCATGTGTTAACCAGTTAGACACTGTCTTGGGACATTTTATTGTGAACTGTCTTTCCATATGTTGACGCACTGAAGTCAGATAATGTGTCCTTGAAAGTTACTTCTAACGTGGTTTAATCTGTATCTCAGTTGAATGAGTAAGAAGTAAGAGGTACTGATTAATTAAGAACAGCAAATTTAAATCCAGTCAGTTTACTGAGGTAACTGATGCCAATTAGACACTGATCCACTAAAACCAATGCAGCATGAAGTGAAGATTTAAGAGGGTGCAATTAATGTCAGCATTAGGCCAGGAAGTGAAATTGTGCTTTGTCTGTAACCTTTATTTCAGGCTGATTTGAATTAGCTTAATGGGTTTAAAATTGTGACGAGAAATAAGACTGAAAGGTAATGTACCTGATGTGATAGCAGTGGAGACTGTGTGTGTGTGGATGCAGTTTGTCTTTAAACATTCCAGCTGTTGTTTTTAGCAAGTTAAATTATTGCATTTTTCTTAATTTTGAGTTCCTATGGGGAGTCTTAGCTATTTCAGTGAGTTTTCACTTCTACACATAATAAAGATTTCTCTAAGTTGCCCATGTATGTAAGTTGAAAAAGAAGTAGAATTAACTGTTGGGCTAGATAAGGGGAATTTTAAAAATTGCTTTTTTATTAAGAGGATGTGCAGGTCATAACAATAAATAAAGTTGATGAGTCTGAGGATTGCACTGATAAATTACCAACAACTGGAGAGCCACAGCAAATCTACTTATAACTGGAAGAGTTTGGGGTTTGCCTCGTTCCCAATCTCAAGGGCCAGCAGTAGTAGACCATCAGTCCTAGTGTTTCGCTCTTCCCATTTCCTCTCTCGAATCAGAGCCTTGTCTGCTGGGATTTGCCACACTGTTAATCAAATCAAGTGTTTGAAGTCACCCAAGTACATACTTCAGTATTAGAAAATTGTAATTGTAATTTTTCTTGGAATAGATTTTCTTTAATAGAATGAAACTGGGTCAGAAATGTGAATTTATAGGCTCATGAAACTCCAGTATTAATAAGCTGATGGATGTCTGTCTGGGAATGCTGTTCAGGATGTATTAAACACGATGACTGTCTCTTTTGTCTCCAGCTCCCAAGGCCTGCTTTAAATGAAATGAATCTGTAATTATGTTTAAAATGTTTTAGATGATTTTGTCCTGCATACACAGTTCGTACCTCTGGAGAGCCTATTAAGAGCCCACCTTCAAAAGGAAGATGGTGGATTTTGCAGAGATGAGCTTTTCATTTTTCTAACCAAGCCAAACCTCTGTGGTGCCAACAGAGAGTAATAAATTCTCATCAGTCATGCTTTCTGTCCTGGGGAGTGCTTGGACTAAACTGAGATTAAATGCATTCTCTGGATTCCTGAGATACAGGTATTATTTTAATTGCACATATCTCCTCCCTGTGGAAAGGCTACTTTTGCCTGTCAAAAGAACAGACAGCACGAGTTTTTAGTTGTTGGTCAGAGCATTCAGCAGGTGGGTGGAGATGATGTAACTTTCTGGGGAAGTGTGTTAAGCAGCATTTTTGTTTTGATGGCTGTGAAATCCTTGCCTCACTTCAGAAGTAACATGCTGAGTGAATAAGGTAATTCAGCTGATTCTGTGGGACTAATTTCACTGAGATACTGTCAAATAAAACTTATTAAAAAAGTGACTTGTACTGTTACCTGGGATTTCCAGCAGGAAATCACCTGGATCTGCTGGAAACTTCTCTCATTCCCTGAGCTTTTTCTTGTTCTTCTCTTTATCCCAGCCAATAGCTTTCCCATATGATGTGGGAGAGATGACATCTCTGGCTCTGTAAGCTTTTCAGACCAGTGCATTATATCAGTTTGTCAGTTCTTCAAGGCTGTCTAGCCCATGACCTGTTTTTGAAGTGTCTAGTAGCATCAAGTAGGGGAACCTACAAGAAGCAGTAATGCAGAATGATGCTTCTTGGCTCTCAGCTGCAGGTGATCTAAATACATCCTTCAACAAAACTTAGCACTTAATAAAATAAATGGACTAATCTTTAGGAATTTAATTTTTTAATACATTTTTACTTTTTGCCTTCATAACTTCATGTGACAGCGAGTTCCTCAGTTCCCTGCTACTTAGAAATCTAATACTTAGGGATTTATTCCTATTCTCCAAGTGCTGCTGAGCAAAATTCAGTCATTCCCGATTCATTTTCTGGCAGTTGGAGTTGGTAAGTTCTGAAGAATAGTCAGTACAGAGTTTTCTGATATGGAAACAGTTCCCAGCCTTAGCACCTTTTTAATCTTTTTGCCCCTTTGGAAATGGGAAGATCAGGGCTGTACTCTGGATATAAATGCACAACAGCTCTATATAAATGATAGAATGACACCTCGGTTTTCCATTACTCTCCTAATGATTCTTATAATTGCCTTGCCTTTCTGGCAGCTGTTTAGGATGTAGTTTTCAGGAAACCGTCTATAATGACTCCAAAATCTTTAATGAGTGTAAATAGCCTATTTAGAACTTATCTTTCTACAGTTATAGCAAGGGCTGTTTCTTTCCCCACATGCCTTACTAATATTAGAGCTCATCTGCTGCTTTATTGCTCAGAATCGTGAGATCCATCTGTGATCCTTTGCACTCACGTTCCAGACTAGTCTGCAAACGTTGTCACCTCCCAGCTCATCCAAGGACATGTCTCTGCAGGACCTTAAGGAATGCAGTAGTCATTTTGCTCCTCTCTGACAACTTTTTATTCCTACTCCTTTCCCTGTCCACCCCATCTATTATTGTTCTGCATCCTCATGAGGACTTTCCTCCTTATCTTCTGTCAGCTTAGATGTTTAAAAAGCCTTTTCTATAAGGTACACTGTTACATGTTTTAAAAAATCTTATTTGTATTGACTGAGTTACTTTTAAAAAAGAACTTGCTGGTTCTTTGGAAAAATTGCGAGACTTCTGAGGAATGATGTCTCTCTGCAAAAACCATATTGACTCTTCAGTCTTGTATCATGGTTTTCCATATGTCTGCTCATTTCATTTTTTTTTCACCTCATAATAGTCAGAAGACACAACTGTGTTTACCTATAGCATTTGCTATTTCAAAATGTCCAATTTTATTAGTGGATCTTTCTTTGGAGACTTCTCCTGATGGTTTACCTCACAATCTTTAGGCATTATGTGGAATGCAGTGAGGCAGGTTGAAATTTGCACTTGGGATAGTGATGATGTGTGTGTTGCATTTACTGATTAGAGCTTAAGAATAAAATATCTTGTGTCCTGGGTCCTTGCTCACGCTGTGTGATCTCCCTGTGCACATCTTCCATTTACACCTCTGGATGCCACTGGAAGTACTGAGGCCTTGCTAACGATCTATACTCAAACTATACCTAAAACTGGCTCTAGCAAGATTCATCCACATAATCATCTTTTTATCTGCAGCTAATTCATGGTACGGATTAACAAAGTACATTCCAGTTCACCAAACAGCAGGGCATTCATTTTCTAATTTCAGCTCTGTTACTTCAAATAATTCTTTGTAGTTTCTGGATTGGAAGTGATGTGTAGAGAATTTTAAGACGGAGAATAATGTTCAGTAGTTCAAGGGAAACATTTGAGCATTGTGGCAAAACTCTCACAGTGACCTCACCGGTTTGAGGAGAAGGAGTTTTGTATGTTTGCAGTGCTTGGTTGTCAAAACAGTAATAGATTAATTTATTTAATGGAAAAAATAAGGCAACAACCCCTCCACACTTGCTTCCCATTAATTTTTTTGGACTGGAGTACAAGGCTTCATTGAATTTCCAGCATCTGTTAGATGGGGAAGCAAAATCTTTGGAGTATTAAATTAGGTTTGACAGTGTTGTAAGAGAGGAAAATGGTGTGGAATGCAGGAGACTGTGTATGGTCCCTGGTTTTGTCCTTTGGGTGGACTTAGCCTGGTGTAATTGTACCCATGACTAAAAATAGTTTGGGTAAGTATGTCAAGCTCGCTCCCTTTTGCTCTTTGAAGGTGGACTTAAGGAGCTTAATTGTTTTCCCATCTCTAATGGCTTTGTTCCTCCTTGATTTTTGCCTGCCTGAAATCTTAAATTCATACAGTGTAATTTGCCATCACAGGTGCCACAAATACAATGCAAACTGAATTTTTTTATCTAGACAGATTGATATATAGAAATATCTGGAGGTACAGGTAGTTGTCTGCAAGTATAACTAAACGAGTGCATGTGGCATCATGAATAATGTCAGTAGCAAAACATTCTACACCAATTTCAATTGCTTTTTCTTCTATAGGAGAGAATTTCTAGAAGTGCTGACTTGGTTATCCAAGACTGTTAGTTTTTGTAGGCTGAAGGTCAGCATGTGAGCTTGGGGGAAAGAATTACAGGATTATGGTCAACCAAAATGAAGGAGCTGCTATGAAAGGATAAATGCAGCGAAGCATGAAGTATGTTATGTTTGGAGCACTGCACAAGATATTAACAGCAGCCTGGGAAGGCTTCATCATCATGATTTGTTGTCATGTGCAGGCTGCTCTCCCCTTATCCAGTTTAACAGGGGCTCACTTTAGAAGCAGTATCGTCCTTTATGCAGATAAGAAAACACATCTTGTGTCAGAAGCCTTTTTTATACTTTTTTTTTTTTTTCAATCAAGAACATAACATCATTGTGGCTTTTGGTGCTTTTTAAGTGGTTCCTTGTACCTTTTGGAAGCCAGGAAAATGGTGCATGGTTTTGTTTTAAAACATCTCTACAGTAATAGCTTTAAAAATTGACTTTTAAGGATACAAAGAAAGCATCGTTGCATGACCTCAGAATTAAGGTAATTCAGAATTGAACACTGATGCTCATTTCAGACTTCTTAAGAAAATAACATGTCTAGGACAACCTATTCAGTGAACTTTTTTACCAAACTCAGAGCATGTGGTGCATACTCTGACACCTCTCTGCAAGTGAATAGGGTGGAAGTGTTTGGAGGACAAGTAGTTTTCTGCAGTCTGTAATAAAAACCTTTGCATTAGTGTGCATTTATTTTTGCTTCTTATAAAGCATCTATATCTTAGATAAATGTACTTCTAGTATTCATTTCATGGTTAGCATGGATTGGCAGGACTTGTAGCAAAATGAACATATTCTCCTTTGCCAGTACTTGGGGGTGTGCCAAAGTAAAATACAACTGATTTGTGCTGTATTGCTTTTTTGGCGTGCCTTGCTGCACTGGGAGGAAAGCAGGAGGACCAAGGCAAGGAACAAGGATTAACAGTGCGGGGCAAGAGCCCCCCAACCTCCCCAGTGTGCTGAGGCAGTGACAGTACGTGGGGGTGTGCAAGGTGACCCTGTGACAGCAGCCACATGGAGACAGCCCGGGGGCAGCTGCTCTGGGACTGCCAGGGGTTGGGAAAGCAGTCCGTCCATCCGTCCATCCATCCAAAGGATGGAAGCACAGCAGAGCTTGTGGCAGGGCCCGGGGAGCCAGCACGGCTGTGGGCAGGTCTCTCCTGCTCTGCCCAGCAGGAGAAATGAGGCAGCGCAGGGCTCTGGAGCTGCCCGGCCGGGTGAGAAGGCAGCTCTCATTCACAGCAACAGCAGGAGGGCAAGAAAAGTAAATTGAATCAAATTTCAGCTTTTCAAAGTCAAGATAAGAGGTTTGGGGTTTGTGCTGTGGCAGGAGTTTAGAGGAGAATGTGTAGGACTTTGATTGCTGGGAGAGCAGGCAGTGAAGGAGGGTGAGGTGCTGTGCAGCTCTTTCCTGTACAGACTGATTGCTGCACAGGTCATTCTCATCCTCTTATGAATAACTTCAGAAGGCAGGAGTGTTCTCTGCACAGACATGGGTACTTTGGTATGCAGACTATTCTCCGAGGCACATTTTTTCATGTGTCTGCTCACATGTTTTTATTGTACGGTGATGTGGGACATGCACTTTGATTTTTTTTTCTGCTGAGACAACTGTGGAAGTGACAGCAATTCATTTACTTGTGCTAGAATGAACACCTGCTGATGCTTTCCTTCCTCTAATAAAGTTCCGAGAAAGATCATTTACCTTCCCTTGGGTTGGCTGTCTAAACTTACATGTTGCTTGAAATAAATAAAAAACATTCTTTCACCTCAAAATAGATGTGTAGAATAAAAGAATATGATCTTTGATGGGGGGGGCGGGGGGTCTGTTCTAAGAACTAAAAATTTCCAAAGGGCTTGAGCACTTGTGTGCTGAAAAGAAATAAGAGTCAGAAGAAATAAGTTTTTCCAAAGCACATGTTTCCCTGGTATTCCTCATAAGCTTAAATTAGATATCAGTTGGTACTATATTTAGCAAATTTGCTTGGAGTCTCAAGTGAATTTTTCCAGAGCAAGCTGCACTCCTGGAAATGGCCATGCCTGCCTGTCAGTGGGATCTCCATCCCAGTCGTGTAAGACTACTTGGCTTTCACCAAGAATTCTCTTTTTCTCTTTGATAAAACTTGCTTTCATGGCCTTGGTCTCTGTTCCTGTAAAATACAGATACAGTATTAATTCAGAAGGATGCTTTGAAGTTTATGACTGTGTAACTCAAGTGAGATGTGGACATTTGAAGATTCTGAAATGTAGCCAAGAAAGTGCAAAACAGTGTTGCTGTCACAAATTTTTTGTGAACTCATCATATTGAGGAGGTCTTCTAGTGTAAGATGGAAAATATTGTTTCTTTTGATTTTTGAATACTAATAAACTGAGGAATAGATGTTCTAGTGTTTGGAATTTATATCATGCATTAACATGATAACGTATATAACATATATAGTCTTTTGTGAATGAATTGGTAAAAAAGATAGCATGAATCTTTTCCCCCCCTCTTTGGATTCCCCATTCTTCTGGCATAAGCGTTTCTGTAGATCAGCCAATTTTGAATCATGTGCTAATTTCTTGTTTTATTACACGTATATGCAATATATGTAAAATGATGGTGTCCCCTTGTTACACAGAGGAGAAGAGTTATAATTTCAAAAGTCTTGAGTGAAGTGAGAACTTCTTTTGAAGAAACAGTGTCACTTGAATTGCCATAGATTTGGACAGCTGAGTCCCCACTTTCATTGCAGTTCATTTTCTGTAATCTGTGTGAAACAAACTCGAAGCAATCATTGGGTCACAGGCAGGAATGTCAGCATGGCTGGAGTGATAATACAGCAACTCTATTATATTTATTTCGTAGCTGATGCTTTTTTCAAAGCTGCAGTGAGCCTTGTTCCTGAAGTGCCAAAAATGATCAGTATAGACGGAAAGATGCGACCTTCGGACGCCTTTCTCCTGGAATTCCTTTGCAATTTTTTTTCCACCTTATTAGTTGTTCCGGTAAGTTGTGTGTGTATGAACAGCACATGGGCTAGGAGACAATTTTGAGTTTCCTGTTTAAAAATGTAGAGTAGCCTGGGCTTTTGGAGTGGGAGGTGCAGTGATCAGTTGTCTGTAGGAAGCTGAACCAATTTGCTCATTGGCTGCAAAATCACTCACCTCGATGTAAATAGGGAGGCAGAATAACTGTGAGGAGGTGGAGGTACAGCATTGCCAGTCCCAGCAGCACCTTGCACTGAACTGGATTTGAGGTGAAGTGAAATCTCATTATAATTTAATTGTGTAAATATCATTTACTGTTTTATTAGCTAAGCACTCAAAATCTAATACCTGAGGAAGGGGAAAAACGTAGAGCCCTGGTTTCTATTAGTTTCAGTTAACTTTGTTATACGTTGCCTAATCATTTGAATGAAAAGATAATTAGAAGATGTGTTTTGGCATAACCTTCCTCTTCTGAGGAGGAATTTTACATCTTTCCAATTTTTAACTAATTGTCAGGTTTAGAGAGTGATGTAATTTTGCTTCCACTATTTTCAGCTAAAAGGTGAGGGAAAACTGTAAATTCATCAGGAAAATCAGGAAGAAAAAACACCTGAGGTATATTCATTTGTTCTTGGAGAAATTGTGGGTTGCTCCTCCTCACTGAAACATTCCTTGTGGGTTTCTCCTTCCTGTTGTTTTGACTGTGTTTGGTGAAGCAGCACAGAGTGGTGCTGTGCAAATCCTGGTCATCAGAGCAGTGGATTCTCCGTATTCCAGTGGAAGGGCTTTCCCAAGCCAGGCATGTTCAGAACTGTGGAGGTGCTGTGTTGTTAGAAGGGAAAGGGCAGTTCCCACGGTGCCATTGCTGTCCACTGGCTGCAGGAGTAAGACTTTGAAGGAAAGCTATGGAATGACTCAGATCATTAACATTGAAGGAGGGAGATAGAACCTCTCAGATTCTGGAATGAAGAATCAATTGCAATGAGATGCCGGAATTCAATAATTAGTTTCCTTAATTTTTACTTCTGTTTGCTTTGCAAAACATCAGAAGGAAATGTCCCCAGGGGACTGTGATTTGTCCTACGTATGCCAGCTGGAAGTGAGCTTGGTGCAGTTCTAAAGCTGCTTGCAAAAACTCCCAGCTTATGTAAAGCAGATATCTGTCCACTCCTTTCATGTTAAAAGATTGTTGATTGTCTTGTAACTCTGACTTCCCAGTGCAGGCGTTCTTCTGAAACTCACAATATGAGTAACAGACTACAGATTACTGACATGATTGTCATAAAAAAATGTACCCAGTGTTTAATTTTAGAGGCTTAGCTGTTAAGAAGCTGGCAATTCATTGTGGGCTACTTGCCCATGACTAGAAAACAAAGCATTTCAAAGTTGGTCTGTGGAGGCTGCCTAAGTCAAGTCCTGATTATGGGTAAAATGGACATTTTAGATGGAAGCTGGAACACATTTTTAAAAGGATTTGCAGGAAGCACACTTAAGAAAAGTAGCTCTCAGCTTTAGTTCTTCTGTAGCTTTTTTGCTTTTACAGAGCTCATATTATGACTCTAAACGACTGATGAATGCAACTAATTCTATTTTTTGTTTTGGGGTTTTTCCTTTTCTGTAGGACCATCCAGAGCAAGGAGTGTTGTTTCTTGTGCGAGGATTACTAAATGTGATCCAGGATTACACTTGGGAGGATAACAGCGATGACAAAGTCAGGATTTATACGAATGTTTTGCATCTGCTGTCTGCAATGACTCAAGAGGCATATATCTACCATGTAGATAAAGGTAATACCTAAGGGGCAACACCGTGCAGTTGTAGTATTGTGTTACACCCTGCTCAATTAAGGAAGATCAGTGGTGGTCACTCTTACAGAATGGATTATTTTTCTATCCAGTTCCAGGTATTGTCACTTAAAATAATCACAGGAGGTGGCTCCTGAACAGATGCACAGTCTGTTCTTTAAAGTAAATCTGGGCAGAGTGAGTTACTTAGTTTGGTCCTGGAAGTGGTGGTGCAAGTGCGTGTGACTGAACTTTTCAAGTAAATATTAGAACTTTGGACATCTGGAGGGTTTTCTTTGAGTCTGAAGTATCAACTTGATTTATACTTACTGTTAACTTAATGTTTCATTCACAGCTTCAGTTTTCAGAATGTAAAGCCTTATCTCTGTTATTAAAACTAAGGTAGAGTAATAATTGAGTCTTTTAAAACATACTGGAAGGTGAATGAGTTATATCCCTCCAAAGAATCCTTTAAGAGCTTTGACACTGAAAATACCTTCTGAATGTCTGTCCAGGACTTTGAGGTAATCATGGTTTTCTTTTAGGGGGAAAAAAATTAAAATGCAGTTTCTTTTGAAAATCTTGTTGTTTTTCACAACGGAAAACAAACTGTTTGGCCCAGTCCTGCTGCCATTGAAGACGATGGCCATACTCTTATAAAGTGATGGAAACACTCTCTCCAAGGAAAAAGTGAAAATTGACACTATGTGGTGTTTTGCATTAAGTCTAGCAGGTATTTTTGAGCCTGGCTGTGTCCAGGAATACAGGACTGGCTTTAAGCTGGAAACTTCTTTTCAGTGCTTTGTTCCTAAAATCAGAAGGACATGGTAGGCAACCAAGTGCTGGCAGCTAAACAACATTGTTCTGTTTGTGTGCAATGGAGGAGGGTAATTTTGTAACTTCCAAATGTCTATTGATGGCTGATGTGTTTAGTAGCAAGAAAATGCACAACTCTTTAGCCAGATCTAAGCTTGAATTCATCCCTGCAGTTGATTCCAATGATACTTTGTACGGTGGAGACTCCAAGTTCCTGGCTGAAGTTAATAAGCTGTGTGAAACAGTGATAGCACAGATCCTGGACCATCTGAAAACCCTTGGAAAAGAAGAGGTATGTTCTTACTCAGTTGATTCAATGCAAAAAGGCACTGGTCTTTTCTAAAGCTCCAGGAACCTTATCACAAGAGGAAATTGGGTCATTTTACTTGTTTAAAGAGTGAGTCCATCATGTAGGCAGGCTTGTGGTGGAGACACCTAATGATGTGAAATAAATCCCAGTTCTCATACATTTTTAAGATGCAGGCTGAAGTCACCTGCTGAGCTGTGTGCTGGACGTGGGTAGGCTGATAGAGCTGACAGGCAGCAGAAGCTGCTCTGGCACTCTGTGGTATTGATTGTGGTGCTGCAGTACAGAGTGATCACTGCAGAGCAGCACTCTGCACTAAGGCTGAGCTTAGAGTTAGCTTTAATTAACTGGCCTGAGCCCTGGTGTAGTCTGGGTATGGAGACATGATGCTCTCTGAAGTCAGAGGTAGCTTTAGATTAGCCAGCTTGAGTCCTGCTGCAGTTTGGTTATGGAAATACGATGCTCAGTGTGGGATAACTTTTTTCTTATGAGTCTTTCTGACTATAATGCTCTCTGTGATGATGATATTGCAGGTATTGGTTTAAGACAGAACAGACAGTGCCACAATCCCTCCTTTGATTGCAGTATGGTCATACCAAAAATCTGCTCCATATTCGCCCCTCCTGTTGTCTCCTCTTGGCTCTCAGCTTTGTCTGTAAATCATAGAATCATGGAATGCTCTGGGTTGAAAGCTCCAAATGCCCTGCTATGGGCTGGGAATAAACCATATTATTTTTGCCAGCCCATAGTGTTTGCCAGTACAGAATGTGTTAACTGATAGATATTAGGAGGACACTGTACCAAGTTTAGCTTTTTTCTCTGCTTTTGCTATCCTGTTTGTCCTTCCTGTGCCCAAATGCCTCTTCACCACTGTACACATCACCACAGTGAACAGTGGTTCTTTCTCAGAACAGCAACAGCAGAAAAAAAAACATTCTAGCACAGGGCAGAATGTCTAAACTGGTCTTAAAACAGATGTTTTAATAGCTTTAAGGACTATGGATTGTAATTGAGGATTTTTTCCTCCTGACTCCTGTATGGAATCTGTGGGTGGGAATGTTTGTAGGGCTTGAAATCCATGGTTTCTGAAAGGACTTCTTTTTTTCCTTTCTGCTTTCTAGTATAATACTACTACTTTCAGTATTGAGATCCTGTGTTACTTCACCAAAGCCTTTGTTGCATAGAAAGCTGGATTTAAAGCTAATCAGGACAGATAACAGGTCCTTGGCCTGCCTTTACCTCTGCAGACTTGGATTTACTCCTTGTAAAAGTCCTTCAGAAATTTAGATAGAAGCTGTTGTTGCTGAGGAAATAGAGGTGATGAGAGTATTGTCAGAGATCTCTAGTCGTGTTAAAGTAGAACATGGTCATAAAATCACTGTGGTATTTGCATTGCTTCAGTGTTGGTGACCTTTTATTATTCATCTTCTTGGCTGCTCATTTAAATGAACAAGCCTCTGATGATTTTGCGTTTTTATTGGTTCATTTCCTTTAAAAGCTATAAAGGAAAATAATTTTCTCTCACAATAAAATCGTTTCACCAAAATGGCAATTTGGAAGAGAACAATGGATCTTATTGTTAACACAGTATGGTCTGTTCACAGCATGTATTAGAGAATGCTTCATTTATGTGGCAGTGTTGGAATGGACATTTTCAATTCTGGGCAGTTCTGTGAAGTTCAAGCTGTTTCTGGTCAGGAGAGCAGCAGTGAATCCTCTCTGTGTGTGGGGAAGGCTGGTCTTACGCTCCAGAAATGTAAATAGCTTGCTTCTTGCTGCTCAGTCATAAATGTATGTTTTATTCAAACATGACTTTTGATCCAAAACATCAGGAGCATGTTGTTGTGTCCGTGGCAGTGCCATGTCTTCCCATGTACCGCATGATAGATACTGGATTTTTTATAATCAGTATCAAAAATGGAGCAGGAAAAATTAAATTAAAGAATTTTGTGTTCTGGGCTGAGATTTTCTAAAGGTGGTTAGACATTATGGAGGGAGCCAGGAGATTCCCCCTGCAGCAGTTTCCAGCACACATAGCAGGTGGTGGAGGTTCTGGCACTCTGATGGTTCGGTGAGAGGCTGGGGCACTGCCATGAGGAACTGGGGCTTTGAGCATCCATCAGCTCCACTTCTTTGTCTCAGAGTTGGACACTCCTGGCTCCCAGATTAATACTCTTATTACATCATTGTGGTGGAGTGTAAAGGCTAGAAATAGTTTAATTGAGAACATAATTTCTGCATGTGTGTAAGATACTTGGTGAATGATGGAAACCAAAATAAACTGGGGTTCTGCTAATGGCCTACAGCAGGATTACTGAGTATGGCTGAGAGAAGTTTAGTCTGGCACTCTGTGAACTGCAAGTTCCACAGGGAGCACATCTTCATTGGATTCATTTTAAAACTGTATGAGCAGCACTATGACTACTGACAACTTTAAAAATACATTAAGGACTTTGAAATAGAGATGAAGCTACCACAGTGCCACTATAGAGCTGGGAGTAAAATGTTTCAGCCTGCCCTCACTAGAGGTGTGGTACTGCACTCTTATGACAGACGTCTGGCAAAAGTCACAGAAGGACAGGAATTAATATTTTAATAGCTAGGCAGAATTCTGTGAAACAGGATGTTACATGATCCATTGTAGGATAGACTCAATTTTATTTTTCTGTTATGCTTTATGAGATTTGGGCATTGCTCTGCACTTTAGTGGAGGGGGGAGGACACAAGGGGGTCACGTTCTGGGATGATGCAGTTTGTTCTTTGTTTCATTGTCATCAGCATTATTCCAAGGATTATGGAAAATGTGCTGCCTAGAAGGAAGGCAGTTCTCTTTGGTGTGGGAATTGCTGGTCCCATGGTGTATGTGGTTGCCAAATTGCTGAGCTGTTGCTTTCTCCTTGCTGCCTGTGAATACATCCTGTGAGCTGGCGTGCCCCTCACAACTCTGTCGTGCCAGGCTTGGCAGTGTCTGGCATGGGTACATCCCTTGGACTGGAGGTTACACAAACATTCCTGTTCTCATCATGTGAGGCTTGCCTGACATTTCTAGTTCATTTTCAGTCATGGTGGGATTTCCCACATACCTCAGCCTGCCCCTCTCTCCACTTTGCATTGTGTAACTGAGGACTCAGTGCCAAAATCCTGCCTGTCACACCTGCCCCAGCACAATGAGAGGGAGCGTGCCTCTCATTCTTCTGGCTTTTTTCTGAATCGTTTTTGAAGTACCTATGTTTCAAATTAGTAAAAAATTTCATCCTTTTTTTAAAGAGTGGATTTTTTATTTGCCTGGAAAACTTCCTAATTGATACTCAGGCTGGAGAACTGCTGCTTTTGCATTCTGCCCAATAATTGAATTGTCCCACTTCTTGTGAGGAAACCTCCAAGCAATTCCCAAGAACCTCTTTGAAGTTTATATCCAGCAAGTTTATATTCATAGGCAAAAATAGGTAATAGAGGTTGTTTTGTTAATCCAGGATCTGTGGTGATGTGGCAGGGTGCCTTATGAAAAAGGTGGCAAAACCTGGACTAGCTGGCTGTACCCTAGATCTGTTTTTCCATGAAGAGTTAGTCCTACAAGAGAAATACTAGTACTGTTTAAGCATAACTATTTTCCCTTCTATTGTGTTGTTGAGTTGTAGTTCTGCTCTGTGTTTCTACTACTGATCTAGACTGATCAGTTGTACCTCTGTCTGGTAGGGAGTACAGTTCAGTGCTCCCAAATGATGGTTGTAGTTTTAGCCTGTGAACAGGTTTTGGAGCTGTTGGGATGGAAATTGCCACACGTAGATGACTGCTAGAGGAAGAGCTGTCTTCATGGTAGTTCCATGTAATTAATTAAGTGCTTAGGGAACTTCTTGTGGTGCCTTTAGCAGGTCTGGGCATTGCACACGTGTGTGTTTAAGTGTATGTGTGACAGATTGTTTCTGCATGTACAAATCTACTGTCACATACAGCAGCAGTCTGGTGCTTCTTGCCTGGGGTGTGCTTGGCCTCCCAGTTCTTTAATAGCATGGCTTTCTCCTTTTCCATATTTATCTGGAGGATTGATAGCTCAGTGTGTGCCATTTCTTTGATTAATAGCATCTGACCTCTCTTCTGCTGCCAGTGAGAAATTAATTTATATTCAGTCCCTTAGGGAAAGGGCAGAGACTGCGTGGCTACACTGGTATCACATCAGGAGTACACAAGTCAGAGGTCCCTGCATTCCTCTTACCCCAATCTCTGCCTCATTCTGCCTTGTTACCTTGTCCTCAACACTGTCCATTAGCTACCCCAGCATGAATTGAACTGAGAGGGGTGAAGTGCAGCATTAAGTTCATTAACTGGGGTGCTCAGCTCCGAGTGGGAGCACCTTGCAAGCTTAGTGCAGGATTGTCTGTGCCCCAGAGCACCCTCACAAGGGCTGGTGTTCCTCCATGGCAAAGGGATCCTCTTTAAGGGCCCTCCTCGGCAATTCTAGGGGCAGTAGCTGCAAATACGGTGCAAATATGTTGGTATCACCGAAGTTTCAATGAAAGAATAGCAGGAGAGAAACCCATCCTTGGCTAAATAAATAAAAGTAGATTAGACTGCTGGAAAAAAGCCTTTGGTTGTACTAATTTAGATTGATGATAGTGCTCTCTATACAGAGCTATGGTGCTCCTAAGTGCAGGGTTGGTTGGTGGATCATTTCTATGAATTGTAGGAATCTTGACCTGTGTGTCAGTCCTACAGAATGTACTGTGCCAAAGGGGAATGAGATGGAGAAGTCTTGTGTCATTATTTGATTTACAGCAACTTAGGTGGATTCATGACTATCACGACCTGTTACAATTTGAATGGAACATGAAAATACGTGCCTGTATTCTTGTATCTCTAACTATTGCTGTGTGTTACAAATGCCCTTTGTTCAGAGTTCAGAGAAAGCAGTGAGGTTATACTGGGTACTTTGGGATGACTATATCGTAATTTGGAAATATTTTTTTTCTCCTTATAGACCCTAAAGAGGCAGAGCCAGTTGGCACTCTATTTCTTTAACACTATTGTAGCTCACGGGGATCTGCGGAACAACAAACTAAACCAGCTTTCAGTCAATCTCTGGAATCTTGCTCAGAAACATGGCTTTGCTGACACCAAGACTATGGTAAGGAAAACACAAAATGCAGAGAAACTTCAGTTCTGAGTATCTTTTTCCACTCTTTATTTGGGAAAAAGTAACTATTTTCTTAATCTGAAAAAACTTCCATCTCTTTGCTAATACAAAAAAACGTTAAAACCCCAACAATTTTTAAAAAATACTTCTTATTGAATAAGCAGCTTCAAAAATAATCTATATCTTTCTAGCAATTTTAATCCTATGTCAAGTGTTAAGGAATCTGAAAGTGTTGGTGATGTAACTTTTTTTTCAATACAGAAAACTAGCTTTAAGATAAATACAGTATTTTTATTTTGTGGAGGAACTCAATGTGTAAACATGGAAAGTGGCATTTGAGAGCCTTTAAGAGATGGACACAAATACGAGCTCTGGAGTAACAAAGGCCAAGTGCTCACTCAGCCAGTGAAATGTAAGGAGAATCGTGAGAGTGTCTGTACAAAGTGGTGGCCTAGGGAAGGAGAAAAGACAAAGACACAAAATCTCCCACTACCTTTCTTTTCAAACCCAGGTGAAAACACTTGAATACATCAAGAGGAGAAGCAAACAACCTGAAATGAGTCACTTCACAGACCTGGCCCTTCGCCTTCCTCTGCAGTCCAGGACCTGATCAATGTCTGTTTTCCAAGGAGTCATCTGTACAAGAGAACATGTAGCCAAGGCCAAAAATCACGGATTCTGACTGCAGGAGTTCAGTGTTTTTTACTTAGTGTGGAAGATTTACTTGGGCACAGTAAAGGTAAAACTGTTCTGAGTGCAATAATTTAACCTGAATTTATTTCCAGTTTTGCCATAATATATTTTAAATGCTGATTTACGTTCAGTAAACAGTATTTTTAACCTCTGTGGTTGTGAAAGCCTTGCAAAATTTAATCTGTTGTCATTTTAACAAAAAAGGAAGAGGATAATCTGCACAAATGAATTCTCACAGCCTCCAAACTTCATCCCACTTGCAGAATAGTCTTTTTTTCCTGCGTAGAAAGCAGCATTTCAATATAATAATCCTACAAAGTCATCTCTCTGCTTTGGGATGCTGCCAGCATTCGGTTGGTTTGTCCAGAAGAGAAAAATGGCCGAGGCGTTATTGTTCTAATTTCTACAATACATTTTCACAGACATGTTTGTGTTTTCATTTTAGTCCAGTGGTGTTTTGTAAAATGGAAGGAATCTTTCAAGTGCTGTCTGCAAAGGAAAATGGAAATGTATGCAAAGTACTCTATATTTGCAAAGTACACAATCACTGAATAAAACAATTTGCAGTTCATCTGTGTGTTCTGGGGGAGTTTCTTTGTGTATCCAAATTTATCACCTTCCCCTTTGGGAATTTAGTGACATGTACTGATATTACTCCAAAATAAAATTTCACTCTCACCCTTTCTGTTCCACGACAGGGAACCATGTCAGGACCTTGCATCTATTGCTGCTTTTGCTTAGTGGTAAGAATTTTAAGGAGTTAAATCCTTACGCAGGTATCAAGATATACTGTTTGCACAAAAATGCTTCATTTTGTTAAGGCTGAACAAGGAGTCTGACAGAACCATATACTTAAGGAATTAGCCAGCTGCTAATAAATATCACCCAAATTATTAAACTGTTCATGTAGCATGTTTTTAATCTCATCACTTTGTACCACTCACTGAGTGTAAAAATGTGAAGATTTTATAGCAAATAGAGTCTTTTTGAATCACTCAGACGTAGCTAAAAATAAGTTGATTAAATCAGCATTAAAAAATTACTAAATTTCAACTAGTTCCAGGGATGGCACACCTATCTTCAGTCTTTAAAGGAGGATGTCTCTTGCCTTGTAGAAGAAACATGATCAACATTTTAAAAACCAACTGTTTAGCTGAAGGAAGGACCCAGCTCCACTGCTGTATGCTTAAAAACTTGTACTGAAAGTGCCTCACAAATGAAATTTCTTAAAATAATATGTTTATTTCAAGTAAAAATGTGGAAACTAATAAAAAAAAACTTTAGAGTTTTTCATTCTTTTTATTACTTCAGCATTTTAATCTTCAAATTTTACAGATCTAGATGTGTATTTGTCTATGTATACTTTTTTGTTGGCAGTAGGTTGAAATCCAAGACCAATTCCTCTGTGTTGCTTCAAGTCCATTGCTTTATCAAACTCCATCTTCAGAGCCTGCTGTAACTTCTCCTCCCCTTCCCTGTTCAGAGCCATGTTCAGTTTGTTTGTAGGTGCTGAGAGGTTTTGGATAGGCACAGAGCCCTTTTTAAAGCCACCCATCAGTCTAAAAAACTTCATTTCTTCCTCAGAACTTTTAAAAGCAGCTGTACTCCACTGTCCAAACTTTGTATCCTGTGAAGCAAAACAACACTAAAAGTAAGTACCAAGACCAAGGAAGGTAATTTCTGGCTGTGCACTATGAGAACAGAACCAGATTAAAAAAACCTGACAGGGTGACAAAGCTGGGAGGCAGTTACTGCATGGGCAGTACGTCTCAAAGGATGTGGTGAAAGCACGGCATTAACTCTGCATGAGCACATCTTCATTAGCACTGCAGGTCATTTCATGTCCTTCCCCTCTGTCTTTAGGAAGCTCGGCTTTTCTGCTCCCTCTTTACCTCACTCACAGAGCCAGACATCATCTCTTATCCCAAGAAAACTGTCAGACTTAATCCTCTTTCACTGTCACTTTGAATAGTTACCTTTTCACTTTCCCATTGCCCAGTTAGGGAGCTGTGCTCAGCAGCTTTGTTATGTTAGTTTTGGAGACACTGTTCAATCTGCTTCACAAGCTTTAAGTAATATTGGCATTCTCATCCCACTAATTACAACTAATATTGCAAGGGTGCAAAAACTGAGGCCATCCCTCCATCCAACAGCATCTCTTAGCCCACCCTCCCTTGCAGTTTGCTGTATTCACTGTATTTGCCTTTCACTATAGTTCACCCCTTCAGGATTTTTCCCTTTCTGCAGATTGTGGCTCCTTTCTGAGGAGGCAGTGTCCAGGTAAAATTGTATTTCAGCTGTTTGTGGATAACCTAAGTAAATCATATGATCAGCAAAGTTCATCAACTTTTGGCTTACCTAAGAACAGGCTTCATTATCTAAGGGTCTTATTTGACTTCTGAGCTACAGCTGTGCAGTCATTTATAAATATTTTAGGCAGGACTGCTACTCCCTGTTTGTTATTTAAAACAGGGGGGTGATACCAAACAGAAGAATGTCTGATTATTAATTAAATAGACTTAAGCTGGCTACATCAAAGGAAAAAAATGTGAATTTAGTGGTGTGTTTATGTCAGCCTGAAATCCTTCCAACTGAGCAGTTGTAGCTTGCATGGAGCAGTCATTGTCCAGCAGACAGCCAACGTGACACACACTGCAGGCAAACAAATGCAGGGTTGGAGTATCGTTCACTACCACAGGACAGAAGTTGCTGAGTTGTACGAGCCCAGTCTGTGACATGGATGCAGATACATATAGATACCCCTAAGTCACATACAGATAAATGTGAGTCCTCCCTTTGGAATGGGAGACATCTCCACAGAGGCAAATGTAATTACGGCTTGTCAAACTATGTCATTTTTATAAAGGGAGTTGCTGGCAGGCACCACACGCAGCTTTTGCTGAAACGTTTCCAGCTCACTCTTTGTGCAGCTGATGAATTAGTTTTCACAGCTTCTATTCTTCTTCATGCTACTAAATAGAGACAGATCAGCACCAAGGAACTGAGATCCCCTGCCAAGGATGTCATTTTTCTCAATGACTTCAGACACTATTAGACAGTTGGAGTTCCAGAGCTATCACAGAATGCCTCCCACTATGTTAAATCTACAGAAGTTGTTTCTGGCATTTGTTTGAGGCATATTCCAGCTTTCTAGGCATTCTGGCAGTCTTGCAAAACAACTAAGAATCCTGAATCACTGGCAGAGCTTTCTCCCCACCTCAATCCTATTATCCCTGCTAAACACTACTGCAACAGTTTGCACTGCCTACTGTAAACCCGTCAGGAGGCAGGCTGAGCAGGATGCAACAGCAAGGAATAAAGAATCACCTTTCAAAGAGGTGGAGGAAAGATGTGGATGCCATGAGAGGACTGACTAAACATCACTCACGTGTGTTATCAGTTGTTACCCCTTTACACGTTACCCACGTGTGCCCCTCTCTGAACGTCTGCAGTTGCAGATAAGAAATCAGATACACTTCAGTGACTGCAATACCCATAGCCTAGAATTATTTGTACTTCACAGCAGAAAATGCTTCTGTAGCAGTTTTTCATGGCTCATTCTCCAGAGGAACCAGAGAAAACGTTGCTTCCGAGGACTGATGATGGGAACTGGAGCACTGTACAATGCCAAGGGCTTCACTGGTCAGCTCTCAGACTCTCTTGGCACTGAACCAACTTGTTCTATAGCATGACCTTAAATCTGCAGTCAGAAGGAAGACTGTCATGCCAAGTCACGTGCCTGAGCCACATACAAAAAAGAGCACAGTGGTTTTTTTCCAGGAAATTGCTCTGGGACACAGTATTGCCATCAGATCAAGGCCTAAGCTCACACATACCTGTCCGAGTTTGGAACTGAAAACCTTCGTTTTGCCAGATTCTCTGTCGATTTCTTCTTGCAGAGCCTGACGTCTCACCTGGTGTGCAGAGAAGTTACACATGCAGTGTAAGACACTACCTTCTGTGTGTTACATGACAGCTAATTCACAATGACAAAATAAGGGAAACATTGTTTAATTTTCTAACTGCAAGCAACAGCTACACTGAAACTGCCAACATTGATGAGAGGCAAAGAAATCTATAATTAACCTAATAAGCTGCTTAGAAGCTTCTGACATTGACTGGAGCTGTATGTTTTTGACTTACTCATAGAAGGTAAAGCACATTTTAAGCAGAGCTTTATTTAGAGAAATCTTGGCATAGACGCCCAGCAAAATATTGTTTTTGTATTAATTCCTATGCATATGTTAAATGCTGACTTGCTTTAAACCTCACACAATTAAGGCAAAGCATACCTTGTCTATGTTGACTTCATCAGAGTTTCCTTTTTTTTCAGCAACAATAATTACATCATCTAGATATTCCTGTAAAACAGGAAAAAGCTTCTATGGTTATTTTTATCCATTCTGGTTAATTGGGATTTAACACAGCTCTTACCACCAAAGCAGTTAAAGCACTAAACAATCAGTAGTACTGTTCTGGGGCAAGAAGAAATAGTCAGATCTAAGATGAAAATGCCAATTAAATCTCTGTATTTATATGGACAAACTGTCTCCCCAGGAGATTTTTTTTTTAACCAAGAACATAAAGGATTTTACATTTATACATTAAAATGGACCTACCAGTACCACTGACACACACAGTAACATTTACAGGCAGAGTCATTTAAATTTATACTTGAAGGAAGGGATAGAGAAAGTGAAAGGTAAAATATTTTTTAAATTGAAGGTAAAATAAATAAAGGCCTCTCTGAAACAAACAAACAAAGAAAAAAACATCAAGACACAGCTGCACTGTGCTCCGTCCTGGATGATGTTCCCCAAGGAGCTTCCAGTTTGGAAAGAGCACAAGGAAAGGCAGGACACATACATCAAGTGTCTCCTACTATGGCAGCAAACAGCACATTAGTTCCACATTTGAGAGCAAGGAACAGGGAGCTGATGGGATGAGTCAGAGCAGCTACAGGAGTGGATGGGCTGGATGGCAGGAGGTAAATCAGTGGCAGAGTCCAGAGACAACCACACACTGATCACTCTTCCACAAACTTGAGCCCTTCAGCAGCTTTTGCTCCCAGTGACTGGCATTCCTAGATCATTGCCCTCAGCCTTTCTTTTCCAAATTTATAATTAGGATGAGATTTTTGGGCATCCAGTATAAGTAGTAAGTCCAAGGTAGTGATAAATTAGAGTCATAAGCTTTAGACCAGCCTGGAAAAGGTGGCCAAAGGGAAGATGTATTGATACAGCTAACATAATAATCCAAGCATGAAACAGCCAGGGAAATGAAGACAAGGAAAAGATTTGTAACATACTTCTGTCAGCAGAACCTGCTGTTCGTTTTTTGAGGGTTTACAGTTTTAGTAAAACCCGTGAATGATTTGCCTCATTTTGCAAAACTCCCTTTGATTTCACACACACATACACACACTATTAAAAATGAGAGAACACAGTCTGCAGTAAGGAGAGCTCATGCTCTTGGAAGAGAAGGAACCAAAATCAATCCCCAGTTTACTTCTAGATGGCCTGATACTGTCTTTTCAGATCTATTAAAACAAGCAGGAAAACTGTCGTGACAGGATTCTGCAAACAACTGCAGCATGTTTCTTTTTTTTAGCCGGAAGGTCAAGTGGCAGACAAGGAAGGAGGGAGCACCCCCCTCCCTGTGAATTCCCAGCATGGTGCTGACCTGCTGAAGGCTACTGAGTGGAAAAAAACACCCCCACGGGGGTGTGCCAAGCTTCCCCCAACCTCATGGAAAAGGAGAGGTAGGATTCTGCTGCCCGCAGGCAAACTAGAGCCACAGAGCAAACCGAGCTCTCGCTCCTCCTCACTCCGCCCAAGTTGCCTGTAATGGCATCCAGTGGGAAAAACACCAATCACTGATACTAAGTGGGTATCACTCCACATTGTCTTTCAAAACTTCCTTATTCTTGCTGCACAAGCCCAGCAGAGGATTTTTCAAGGCCTGCAGCAGCGTGGGACACACTGTAGACTAGAATGTTTCAGGACTCTGGTACAGTTACACTCCAGACTAACATTGCCAGACACTTACTAGCACAGGGTCTTTTGGCCGGGCAGGAACTAGATTTTGCTAGAACTCATTAGCCCAGATTTCTCAATCTTCAGGAGATCTTAAGTACCTTTTATTATTAAGGGACAGAGGTGCCTGTGAGAATGGGAAACACAACATGTATCACCCTACACCCTTCCCCTCTATTGTTTGCAAGGTATTTGCAGAGGTTTCCATTCTAACTGGCCATGCAAGTTTACGGGTCATTGTGAGGCTTATCTTGCCACTGCATAATGTGAGCAGCTGCAGGAATCCAGATAATGTCTAGCAGTCTCAAAAAGGCAATGTCAATTTTATTAGAAAATATATCCCAGCAATAAAACCACCTTGTCCTCTCAAAGGTCAGAGGAGAAACTGTAGTTAAAAGCCCCAAACACCTGCTCACCTCATGACTGATAAATACACATTCCCCTCACAAACCCTTGTGAAAAAAGCCTCTCTCTGGGTCTCCACATAAATCTGTATTAAATTATTAGCACTAGACACAGACAGCAGCCAGGTTTCCACAGAACTTGAAGAAACTGCATGGGAGTGCGTAACAGAGCAAAGCACACCATGAACTGAAAACATAAAGAGCTTCTGACTCCTTAGCAGGAGGGTGCAAAGTTGCCCTCCTCTTTATGACTTACCAGTGACTTATCCCTTGTGTCTTCTGTCTTGATCTTCATCTTTTCTGTATTTGCCTTTGAACCTGGTCCTTCAGCAAAGTCCTGTGGTGGTACTTTTCTTTTTTTCCCTTTTCTGTCACAGAGCATGTGATTACTATTGGACAATGCCCCATCTCCAGCATCCCCTGTGACAAGTTCAGCTCGCTCCATTTTCCCTCCTTTGTTCTTTTTATTGCTTTCTCGTGGTATTATTTTTTGGCTTTTCGAGGCACTATCACTGTATAAAGAAACAATTGAATATGTTGTTTCCTCTTCCTCTTTGTGAGTATTTTTTTTCTTTTTCTTCTTGCTGACTTCATTATTACCCTTGGAATTCTTCCTGGTCTTTTTTCCAGAAAGCTCTTCTCCCTCACAGTCAGCATCTCGCTGTGCTGGGAGGTGCTTCCCAAGAATGTTGTGACTGCAGCCTTGCTTGTTCTCACATGTTGAGGAAGAAACATCTTTGCTTCTGTTCTTCTTCTTTGTCTCTTTGGTACACCCAGAGTTCTCAGTTGTGTCCTCTTCCTCCCTATTGGTCAATGTGATTTCCCAGGAATTCTGCTTCTTCCTTTTGCTGAAGTCACTTAATGCAATGGGGCTACCAGGAACTCCATATATGTTGTCCTGATTATCAGCTTGTGGTAAAAAGCAGTCAGACTTACCTTTCTTCTTCTTCTTCCTCTTCTTTCCTCTCACACAACTCTCCCCATCATTCTGGATATTATCTGTGTCACGGTTTCCACCTGTAAAAGCTACTTCTTGTGAAACAGATTTGTGGAGCTTTTTACAAACTCTTTTAGACTGCTGCTGTTCACTGCCCAGGATGTCCTCTAAGGAAAAAGAAATGCCTTCCTTCTTTTTTTCCTTTTTTACTGCACCATCCAGTTCCAAATTCAAAGCAATATTCTTTTGGCTTTTTTTAAAAGAGAATTTAATTTTCTTAATATCATCTGTATGGTGATTAGAAAGAGCCACATCACTACACTTATTATCCTCCTCTAAGAATGAATGACAGGGGACTCCTTTTTTTTTCTTTTTTAGAATTTTAATTTGTTCCTCTGATTCCACTTGGAGTTCTGAATCCAGATGACCACCTACATTCACAAAGCTTTCTGAATGTGCTTCTTCAAGTAATGCAGAGCCAACTTTCTTTTTCTTGTTTTTCTTCTTATTATTTGATTGTAATTTGTCTAAACATTCACCTTTTAATTTTTCCTTTTTCCTTTTCTTTGTTTTTGTCTCAACCTGGCAACTGTCCTCAATTTTAATGACATCCTCCTCTATTTTAATGACAGTCTTCACCTTCTTCTTTTTCAGTACAGGTTCCTCATGATGCTCTTTTCTCTTTTTCTTTATTATCATTCTAAAGAATGAAACGAATACGTTAGTAATCAGCTTCACAGAGCTGATGGTTTTTCTTTATCCTGAAACCATTTCACACCTCCCATTATCCCTGCCACTCTAATTTCAGCCAGCCTTCCCTGATGGGAGGAACCAGAACTGCATGGAGCCCAGCACACACTGTCTCCTGGATGCTCATTTCTTGTCTTGTTCTTTCCTGTAACTCATCCCACCTGGCTGGGAACTTTCTGTTTTTCTTATCGACAGCTGCAGGGCATGACGTATTTACAGAAATATGTACCTACACTCTAAAAATCTTTCCTAAATGGGAATACATATATATATACACATATTAATAGATGGATGCATAGTTAAGATGGTTTTCCAGACACTTGTGATTCTTCACTTATTTAAATGCTGAACTTCTGTGCACTTTACCGCCCATTCAGCCTTACATGATCTTTTCACGCCACCTGAGTTACAACCTTCAATTTGCTCCTGTCTGCGATTTCCCATCCTTGCCCTCCCATTCCTTCCTCAGGACACCTGCCCCTACCAACAGGGCACGGCACAGGAGCCTCTGGCACCCACCGGGCGACACTCCCCGCCTCTGCTGACACACCAACCCATTCCCACCTCTTAATCCATAACTAATCCACGGGGATTTCCCCAAGCGTCTCTTGCAAGGCTCCCTCGCGTCCCTCCCTCCCTGCCTGCCTGCCTGCCTGCCTGCCAGGGCCTCCCCCCGCCGGGGCTGCCGCTGCCCCTGCGCCCACCCCCGTTCCCGCCGGCACAGCCCGGGGGGACAGCCCGGGACAACCCTGGGGACAAACCCCCGGAACAGCCCCAGGGACAAACCCCCGGGACAACCCCCAAGGGACAAACCCCCGGGACAACCCCTGGGGACAAACCCCCGGNGGTGGGAGCGGGGTGAGGCCCCGCGGGGGCTCCCCCGAGCGCTCCGGGCTCTTCAGCCGCTCCCCTCAGCGCCGTGGGCCGCGCCTGTCCAGAAAGTGCCCCAAACCCGCCCTTTCCCACCGCCGGGAGCAAGGCCGCGGGCGTTTCTGCTCGTCAGCGTTGCGTTGATTTTTGTTGTCATCGTTTTCTGGCAGAGCCGTGCCTTCGTGTGCGTTTGTGCGGCCTCCAGCCACGGCCCTGGTTCCCCTGCGCTTGGGGGCTGATCCTGTAAGGGCGTTAAATCATTGCCTTGGGAAAACACGGAGGTGACTCTGTGACGGCTGTGACCGAAGTGAAATGAACACAAAACTCTGTTTTCAGGGCCCCGTGCCGACAGCACAAGTCAATGTCTTGCCAAAGTCTGGGAGCACCGAGGCTGGAAAGCTGAGAGAGCAGCTCTGCAGTTCCAAAGGGAGTTCCCTTCACTCACTGCTTTATAATTCCTACATTGGCATTTTGTGTTAAATCAGCCATTTTATATGTAGAAATAAAGTTGTTTGCTCCAATACAGCTCAGCTAAGCCATCAGTACACGTGGATTCGGTGGTGCCAGGAAACCTAATTGTCATGGTGGAACGATGAACCTCTTGGGTTTGGCTCTGAGTGGCCTGTGTTGTGAAATCTGTAACATTTTTCATATCAAGTTCACTGCCATCCTCCTTTATTTTCCTTGTCCTGAGTCAGTAATCTCTGAGGGTCCTGTATTTTTTAATTTTTTTGGAGGGTGGAGACAGTGATACTTAGCAATGTCTGTGGGGTTTAAATTTCTTCTAAAGAATCCACTGTGAAAGGCAGCACTGTAAAATCAATGGTTAATTCCATACAACCGTCTGCATTTTACTTATGTTGAAATACTTTAAATTATTATTTTTTTGTTAAAACTCTTTTTCCCTATAAAGGGCTCTTTTATCACTGAGAACATTGGACTTACAGCCAAGACAAGGGGCTCTAAGGTTCCCACTTGTTTTACAATATTAGATTTCATGTTTACCAAGTATTTATTGTATACTAACATTTGTTATTTCAAACCCAAATAAGTATGTTTAGAAAGTAATGCTTGTTTAGGAGAAAAAATAAATATGTTTTAAAATGAAAGTCTCCTCGTAAATGTTTTTATTTTTCTTTTAGAGTATGAAATAGAACACCCTCAATTGCCAGATGTTCCTGAATCACAACAAGAGTTGGTGAGTACAGTTCAAGGAAAAAAAAAATCTGTGTAGGACTGGCTTTAAAAGATTTTAAATAACTAAATGGGAAAGTTAGGTACCCATGGGGTAAACTCATTCAAAAAATGAAAAAAAACCCCACTATATTTTTCAAACACAACTTATTTGAATCAACAAATGTAATATTCCAAATACGTGCTTTTATTTAAAGCAACCTGGATAGCACTGTTCTAATATTAGATGACCAGCTATGTTTGGTTTGTGCATCTCCCTCTTTTTGCTACAACTTTTCTTGATAGGCAGAGTTCAGGTGTGCAAGTACCCTCAGATGAGAGAGTTTTCATAGAAAACTGTCTTGTGGTGCATCCTTNACCCCCGGAACACCCCAAGGGACAACCCCTGGGGACAAACCCCCGGAACAGCCCAAGGGACAACCCCCAGGGACAAAAGGGACAACCCCCAGGGACAAACCCCCGACACCCCCGGGCCGCTCACCTGGCGCGGCCACGTGCAGCGCGCGCNTTGTCATGGTGGAACGATGAACCTCTTGGGTTTGGCTCTGAGTGGCCTGTGTTGTGAAATCTGTAACATTTTTCATATCAAGTTCACTGCCATCCTCCTTTATTTTCCTTATCCTGAGTCAGTAATCTCTGAGGGTCCTGTATTTTTTTAATTTTTTTGGAGGGTGGAGACAGTGATACTTAGCAATGTCTGTGGGGTTTAATTTCTTCTATAAGAATCCACTGTGAAAGGCAGCACTGTAAAATCAATGGTTAATTCCATACAACCGTCTGCATTTTACTTATGTTGAAATACTTTAAATTATTATTTTTTGGTTAAAACTTTTTCCCTATAAAGGGCTCTTTTATCACTGAGAACATTGGACTTACAGCCAAGACAAGGGGCTCTAAGGTTCCCACTTGTTTTACAATATTAGATTTCATGTTTACCAAGTATTTATTGTATACTAACATTTGTTATTTCAAACCCAAATAAGTATGTTTAGAAAGTAATGCTTGTTTAGGAGAAAAAATAAATATGTTTTAAAATGAAAGTCTCCTCGTAAATGTTTTTATTTTTCTTTTAGAGTATGAAATAGAACACCCTCAATTGCCAGATGTTCCTGAATCACAACAAGAGTTGGTGAGTACAGTTCAAGGAAAAAAAAATCTGTGTAGGACTGGCTTTAAAAGATTTTAAATAACTAAATGGGAAAGTTAGGTACCCATGGGGTAAACTCCTTCAAAAAATGAAAAAGAAACCCCTATATTTTTCAAACACAACTTCTTTGAATCAACAAATGTAATATTCCAAATACGTGCTTTTATTTAAAGCAACCTGGATAGCACTGTTCTAATATTAGATGACCAGCTATGTTTGGTTTGTGCATCTCCCTCTTTTTGCTACAACTTTTCTTGATAGGCAGAGTTCAGGTGTGCAAGTACCCTCAGATGAGAGAGTTTTCATAGAAAACTGTCTTGTGGTGCATCCTTGGGGGTAAAAGGATGTCTGTATCTGCCTTTCTGTAATGGGTGTAGCTCAGGGTCTGATTGTAACAGTTTCTGCCCTTCTGAAAACCTTACCTAAAATTGTGGACTGTCTTGTTTCATGGTGTGCACAGTTGTTTCTTTGTGAGGAATCTTTAGATTCGGATTTTCACCTGCCCTGAATTTGTGTGTTTATGTTTTGTTTAAAAGAAAAGTTTCTTTTCTTTAAGACCTGAATGTCTGGACTTCTGAACAATACTGAAACGGACAACTTGAATTGGTTTGTATATTTTTGTGTAATCTCTTGCAGTATTTCAGTAGGTTACATGTATCTTGAACAGGGGTCTTTGGAAGCAGGAATATTGCAGCCATTACACATGGAACAGTTTTATTCTGCCCCTGCAGTTCATACTGTTGACCAACAGTTGTTTCCCATACTCGAGGCAGCCCCGTCTCCAGATCCACCTGATCCAAAAACATGTAAGTAACCGTCTGTTATCTTGAACCCTGCTGTGATTATTTTTATTGCATATGGCAAGGGTTTGTAATTTGTTTAATTTAGAGTGTTAACAGCTACACCACCTTTTCTTCTGTGGAATTTGCGTGATTACGCCCCATGTCTGTAAACAAGGAGCCAGCTGGGGCACTTGGTCAGTGGAAGAAATCCCAAATGGTGCATTTCAGACCAGTAGCCATGACTAGCTAAGGTGGTTCTGTGCTCTTCTGAATAAATAACTTTGTATTTAGCCACTTAAATCAGAGAAGGGCAGGCATTTCTTCCCCTAATTTAATAATGCCAAACTAGGATCAATAGACTGAATAGACAATTGAATTTGAAAACTGCTGTCAAAATACTGTTTTTGCCAATCTGATTACAAATCAGAATGGAAACAGCTCTAAAATTTTGTCCTTCCGCATTTATCAATTTTTATACTTTATAAAATATACCAAGCAGCAATGTGTTTTTATTATGGATTGTAGCACTCCATTTTGTCTTCTCTTCCATTCATTACTTCTCTCTAGTTATCCCTGGTACTAGTCAGAATCTGTGCTACCCTTAGTTTTTTTATAAATCCGTAGTGTCCTTCCAATTATTAAACATTTTCTGGCAGTCTGTGAACTAATTAAAGGTATAAAGGTGAGAGTCCATTCAGTGTTTCCGCTGTGTTGCCAGAAGAGAACAACTCTATGACTGAATCTTTACTGACCACACCAAAAGCTGAATAATTCCTGAATGGAGAGAGATGCCAAGGGGAAAAATTAGATGGATGGAGTTACATTCGAATTTCTGAAGGGTCTGGAAGTAGATATGACAAAGAAATCACAGCACCCTTGAAATACAACCTTTGTTTTTAATCTTTGTCCAGAAATTCAGTTTCGTAACCAGCTCTGATAATGGAGATTGTAAAGGTCATAAGGTACCAAAGTGGTCTGGCTGTAACAGCTTCCAGTTCAGCACAGGCTAATTTCTTCCTGTCAGAGTAAATTAGTCCACCCTGCTTTTCATTTCTGTGACTAAACTGCTTCTGGTGTCTGAGTTTACTCATTTCAAACTAAATCTGACATCTCTCAGGCACACTGAGTTTGCAGTGTTGGTGCACCTGAACTTTGAAATTTACTCAAGTTTATGTTGTCTGGGCTGAAGAGAAGTGAACACACATCAGTGGCTGTATCTGAGCTCAGCAAATCTGTTCAGTGCAAGCTGTGATGGGTTTGATGACATGACTGGTACTGAGTTTATGGTTTCCAGTATTTGTCTTTTTGTGAACTCCAAGTGCTTACCTCTAAGTGAGGACTGTCCTGTTTTGCTCAGGTTCTCCTCGGGAATACCTGGAGTACTACATATTCCCAGTCCTCTTACCTGGGCTGGCTGAACTTCTGCATCAAGCACAGAAGGAAAACTGTTTTGAGGTTAGTTTGTAGTTTTAAAATCATTGGCAGGAAGTTAAAGCCTTTATATCACAGGAAGTATATGTTTTTAAATTTAGTCACCAACCACAGTAATATGACACCACACATGATGAGTTGTTTTGAATCTGGTCTTAAATGTTGTTTTCTACAGGAATTCAGAACAGATTGCATGCTACACACATTGATCATTATGACAATCTCGAGCTCTTGAAAAATCCTCCCTAAATATTCAGTTGTTTCTAGCCTAAACAGTGTTGTGTTTTAGAGAAACAAGTTTCCTTTCAGATTCATACACATCACTTATTGGAGGGTGATGTACAGAACTTGAATTCTACTTAATTACTCAATTGTTTTTGCTGGTCTGGCATCTGAATAGAGATAAACTTTTTATGTTAGCTTTTTAACATTCTGTGTTGATGCCATTTAAATGGAAAACAGGATATTCAGCATTAAGACCTTATAAAATGTACAATTAAAAAATAATTGTTTGCTACATATATTTTTATGAATTTGTTTTCCGTGTATGTGTGTGTGTAGGCACATCTAGAGAGACATTCCTCATTGGATATAGGGAATGCTTAAAACCCCACTGGGAGTGGTGCAAAATGAAACTCCTTGTCTCACCACAGCCTCACTCAGGGACCCCCAGCAACAGCTTCGCTACTGGGAGTCGGGAGGTCTTCCATCATTTCTGCTCTTTTTCTCCAGCCCCGGCAACTTGAATTTCAAATCCAAATCTGTACATTTAATAAGAGTTATTTTAGTATTTTCTCAGTCTTCACAAAATTTGTCCCTATGAACTGATTTCCAGGTATGTGTACATGTGTTGATAATCTGTGGTTAATACAGGTGAAGTAGGAAAATGGTTCATTTACGTGACATCTCTGTCTGTCATTCCTGCCATCACATTTCCATTACTTAGCCAAGAGCATATTGAACATATATATTATTCATCACACTTCTAATGAAATCTATATTGATTCTTTTTTTTTTTTTAAAGGAAGCATGTATCATTTAACAGGAAAAGGCATGTCTTACAACTGGTTCAAAGTACAGACCTTGATAGATGTTTCAGTTTCAAACTCAGAACAAATTAATCTTTGTCTGTTTTTAATTTGAGAAATTTTGCAGGTCTTCGGTGGTGTATATGTTAGAAAATATGTGTATTGAAAATGGATTTAATTCTCAATAAGTAGTGCAGCAAAGAGNCTGAAAATGGGTTTTGTATGTGTCCATGGGTTGTTTTACAGAGAACTATAAAGGCAATTATTTTCTAATGTGTACAAACTTCATATAAATGAGTGTAGCTTATGGAAAAGATGATTATTTGAAGATATGCCTTCCTAATGGAGAAGAAAGTTTAGGAAAGCAAGCTTATGTCAGATGATATTTTGCACTGTGACATCATTTCTTCCTCCCTTTGAACAATACTAGTAAACAATAGCTCTTTATGCTTGCCATATAACTGAATATTTGTTTTATTTTCCATTGCTGTCCAGGTGCTTATACTTGGACATTCTGTTTTGTTATCTGACCTAAATACAGGATTTCTATTCATGCTTTTGTTTGGTGAGAAATGTGTTGTTCCACATCGATTTGGAGAAAAAACCCCTTGCTATACCTTGTCTTAAAATGGTTCATGAAATAACTTAAACTGATTCTTAGGATCAAAACCAGAGTCCTTAGAAATCCAGACCAAAGTAGGAACAGGCAGAAAGGATCTTGTGATAAACACACTGGAAAATATCTTCAGAAAAATAGGAGAAAAACAAAGATTTGAAAGATTCATGGAATTCATGAGAGGAACAAGATTAATTGTGATTAAGCTAACTGAAATCATGAAGGCTGAGAAGGGAATACTGGATTTGAATTTTAGCTAGACATGAGTCATTAGCCTGTAAAGGGCAGTTGTACAGAATAAACTGTTGGAAGACTAATGGAAGAAGCACTGGAAGAAAGGGAGGAATAATAGAACTGGCTGCAGTCAGCATTGAATGAGCCTGGGGGAAGAGAGGGGATTGTGAAGGAGAATGAAGAGTGGGATTGTGATGAGAAAGACCAAAAGTTTTCATGTTTTGAAAGGAAATTAAAATGAATGAGAAGAGAATGAAAAATTAAGCAAGTTGTTGAGTAATTGAAACTATGGTCAAGGAGGTCAGACCAGAGGACTAACAGAGGAGTTCAAGGAAGAGTCGAGAAAAGATGCACCCATGTCTGGAGAGGAAGAATTGTACAATCATATGGGGGAAGTCAGGAAAGGGAGACAGTTATGCTGGAATTAGTGATTTGTGAAGAAAGAAATCTGCAAGTTCTTTCTTGGTGGGTGATACAGAAACTTAAACATTTAAACATTTCATTTAAAACAGGCTCTCTTGCATTATGTAATGCATATGGAAAATTTGAAAAGCAAGAACGTGGAGAAACCACCAGCTGCTAGATAGATGTGCAGACTTCAGACTCACAGAAATATGAGAACAGTCTCCAGAAGCTTCGATTTTAAAGTAGAGATGAAAGAAACCCATTAGATTGCCCAGTGTGTTCCCTCCCTGGTTTTTTTCCCACTGTAAATTCCTCTGTGCTTTTTCCTATCTGCTGTCAAATGCCTCCAGGGGAAAGCCTATTTTCTTACATCTTTTCTCTCATGAGAACTGACTAATGCATTCTTTTTCAGCATTAACACTGAACAATCTATGAATGTTTTTATTAGCATAACTCTGGTTTTTCTTTTTAGTAAGCTATCACAGGAGGATGCTGTATCAGACTGTGTAATGGAATATATTATATTTTAAAGTGTGATGTACCAGGGAAAGGGAATGGAAAAAGGGTTCCTAGTGATTTTGCTATTCTCTGATCACCAATATTTTTTTCATGATTATTACTAAGCCCATAATATTTAAACTAAAAAGTGGAAAATGAATTCTGAATATAAGTAGTTTATAAACACATCTGCAGGTTAACAATGCACATTGTGCAGATATTTCCTGTGTTTATCCTGATTCACACAGCATAGGAGGAATGTGTCAAAGGCAGGTCAATTTATGTAATTTTTTCCCTGTATAAATGTTGACTGCTGTGCAACTAATGATTTAATTTGCTAGCAAAATAAACTGTTTCCTGGCAAAAAAAAAAGCAAAATGAAAAAATACTGGGCTTGACTGAATTCCTCCCTGATAAGTTCACTGCCTCTAACAAGGATAAAACAAAATGAATTTGATTCCTTTGGTGATGGCTGTTTTGACAACCCTGTTCTGATCGTTTTTCCCTGTTGCAAAGGAAGAGCAATTTACTTAAAACATATTAAATTGCAACTGCTAGATTAAATTGAATTTTGTTGTCAAAGTGTAGAATTTATTCTCTGAAACAATTCACTAAGTACTGGGGCCCAGTTTCATACTGTGATTGAGAATAGCTGTACAGTGGTGACCAGACTCTCTATTTGTTCTCAGATTCTGTTCAAGTCAAAATGTGTCCCTTTAACACCTACAGTGACGCCTAGAAAGTTCTGCAGTGAACTCTTAAAGTTTAGGTGTTTGGCTTCTTGGAAAAGTATCTGGAATGACCATAGCTGTGAAAATTGTTGAAGGAGCTTTATTTCTTCACAGCCAAGCCCTGTAATGGAGCACTGCATGGACCCCAAAGCTTCAGTTGTCACAAAACAGATCGTAAAGGCACATGTGGCTTGGGATGGATAATTGTTTTATGATGTTCTCTTCTGTTCTTCTGCTCTGTATTTTTTTAAAGCTCTCTTGCTTCTCTGTGGAGTCAGACTGTATGTCTACCAAGGGTGAGATTCACTGAAAAGAATAAAAGCTTTCCTGGATGTCATGTTGGAATGCCCTGCAGTGTAGCTCTGAACTTCACACTTGGCATCCCCAGCTACATGACTGCCCTGTATTCCTCCCTGTGCAGTCATGCTCCTCTTCCACTTCACCTGTGGCTGACCCCCAAATTATGACATGTTAAAACCCCAAACTGAAAGAACTATGCTGTGTAGAGCACTTTTTTCCTGCCTCCTGATTCACAGGTCATTTTTGCATCATATTCTTGTAGCATAGGGAGAAACAGTTGGTGAGGATAATGCAGGGAATACAGTAATTTGTCATGCATTACATTTTCAATTACAGGTTTATTGTATTTTTCTTAGCAAGTGGTAGGAGTATGTTTAATTCTTACATTTTAGTCAAGACTACATCCTCTTTTGTCACATCAAGCAGCTTCACAAATGTGTTTAATCAGTGTGAATTGTTTTTCTGAGATGTAATAACTGCAGTTGAATCTCCTCTTTGACAGGGTAAGTGTTACCTTCTGGATGGGAGCTCTGCTTTTTCTAAGCTCAACGACTGATCTTGTGATAAAGCCTTTGGTCTGCAGGGGCTGAACATCTCTTAGTGTTCTCTCTGTGACTGTACATCCATGACACATCTCGTGTAAGAGGAATTCCAGAGATACCAGTCAAGCTCTTCTGTTAGTCTAACCAAAAGTCAATGTTATATTCTCCACATCATGGTTACTGTGGTTTGTGATAAGTGAAAATGAGTACCTGTACTCTTTTATACATTCAGTCTGTCGAGGTGGAATGTGGAGAGGAAATCCCTTAAGAAAAGGAGGGTCCTAATCCATCCTGTATTTCCCAAAATTCACGCTTTGAAGGGCTGGATGTCCAGCTAAGGCTGCTTGAGTCCCTAAGGACAAACTGTTGCAAAGCATTTTCCAACATTCTCTTT
This sequence comes from Pitta sordida, assembly GCA_013390025.1. Lineage (NCBI taxonomy): Eukaryota > Metazoa > Chordata > Aves > Passeriformes > Pittidae > Pitta > Pitta sordida. Next base: position 454,194 of record WEKX01017324.1, read on the forward strand.
GTTGGTGGAAATTTAGATCTGGGAGTGAAGGGTGCAAATGTTTTGCCCCAAAGCTTGAGGTTTTAAACTTTTTCTCTGATTCTCTCTCCAATGTCTGTGGTGTCTGTGGCTGTGGATAGACATGTGCCTTCCTTTCTGGATGACACCACAGATGGTTTGGTCTGAGCAGCCACACAATACTCTGCTTGTGTGTGTCTTTACGTATTCACAACGTCTTCAAGCTGCTTCCATCAGGAGGAAACAATATCCAATCAATGTTCCTTCTGTGTCTTCGAAGAAATGAAGTATTTTAAGTATGATAATAGAACTTTGAGCAAAATGGCAAGTAAATTACAACATATTTTCATATATGAATGAGTTCTGTTAACTTCCTCACAGAGAGATTGCCACTTAGAAAGAGCACTGTTCAATTAGTTCTAGATATGCTGCAGCAAATATCAAGATAATAAATGTAGAATTTTCTTACTCATAGTTTTTCTTGACTTGAAATCTTCCCACAATTTTTCTAAAATTTTGGCAGAGCCACTGACTGTTGGCAGTAGCAATATTAAAGTAGACAGAGTAATGTACTGTATATTTTATTTAATAAAAGCAGTCAATTTAGCTTCTGTTCCTCTTTCCTCTCCAGTAGTAAAAACATATGACCAATCCAAAGATAATAAATAATTTGAAACTACGTATCTTCTATCTTTAGGGGAAAAGAACCAAATTTATTGCCCCTGATTTCCTAACTGAGTGGTTATACAAGTAAGTTAATCATGGTTTTTTCTATTAATTATGCTGGGTGATTCAAAGTCACTAATTTTCAAATCGTATGGCTGAAATTTAAATTAACACAAGTTGTTTTCCTTTTTTTTTTTTTTAGCAAGAACCCAAAGAGGAAAGATGAGTCATTCACAGAATTCTTTTCCATTCCTTTTGTTAAGGACTGGCTAAAGGACCAGTAAGTTTTTCAGTACTCAGAATAACCTTTCCTCATTTTATTCTTGTGCCCCTGCTATTCTAGAAAAGTAATAGAGCTTCAATGTGTTGCAGTTGTGCCCTCAAAATGCCCTTTGCTTTGTGCAACAAAGAACTGTGTTTCTTTCTAACTTGCTCATGTATTTCTTACAAGGCATTTTGTACCAGAATTATTCACAGAGAAATCAATTTAAAATTCCTGAACATGTTAATTGTAGAATGCAAGACATTTGAACAGACCAGCTTAGTGGACATTATAGTCCCAATAGGGGACAGATTTCAAAGAAAAACTTCAATTTGAAAATTTAATTTGTGTCCTGATTGGTAGGCAATGAAAGCAGAGAGATTTGTCTTTGGGGACAAGCTGGAGATTGTGTCCAACAGGTTAACTTTGACTACCCGAGGCACTCATGTGGTCAGTTGTGTAGGAAGTTTCTGCAGTAAGAGCTGGAGAGCTCTGGAGAATGACCCATTTCAGCTCAATCTCGGTACCTTCGCATACCACCCATGGCATCATGCTGTCCACAGCCTGTTGTGCAAACCTACCACTGGTGGGACACAGCTCTTTCCTCCCGTAAAACAGCTCTTCCAACAAGATTCCTATTTAAGGTGGTGAGTTTTATCCTTTGGAAAGTGACCATGAACTGCAGTGAGGTTGTCATTACTCATTTCTTACCTCTAAGCATACTGAATAAACAATAAGAGCAGTTTGAATACCCCTAATTTGTGAGGATGGATATTTATACCTAAGATAAAATATCTAAGACCACAGTTTGGAAGTAAAGCTGGCTGAGATGGTTCCTTGCTGTTTCCTGTTTTTCACCCCAACCTTCTCATAGGCAACCTTGCCTGTTTGGAAGGGTGCTTGACTATTCTGATCAGGGGCTCCTCTGAGGAATCTCTCTGCCAAAATATGTGGTGAGGGTTTTGTGCTATTTAAAACACAGAGAGTTTCTCCAATCTGCTTCACCTTGGAGAGTGACAAACCTGTGTATTGGCACAAACAAAGCATTAGAATGAAGGGCTCAGGGCAAGGTGAAGAAAACAAATGAGCTGCTAAGGTATAGAGGTGGTGGCAGGAACTGCTTAAGTCAGCTTTGCCAACAAGAGAAATACTCTGTGGAATCACAGCCTGAATGACTCATAGCTTCTGTTAGTACTGGGGCTCCTAAATAATGTAGTGACAGCTCCACAAGGACACTGAAGTGTCAAACTCCTACTTAAGTTGATACACTTGATCTCAAAACTTCTAAACAAGCAGCATTTAAAATAATAATTATTAAAATTATTATTAAATTACAACTTTTTATGAACTTATCTTAAAATGACAAATTTAACAAATACTGCCTATGAAGTAAGCATTAATAGAGCAAAGTGAAAGACTGCAATATTGAATAAGAATAAAAATTCCAGAATTTATTATAATGTCCTTCTACTTGTCATAAATAATTTATTATTATATCCTTCCAGACATCACACTTCAAATGTAATTGATTCTATGCTTTTTACTTTAATTTCCATTTCTATTTTTAAAGGCGTTTTCCTGTTTTTAAACAGGATTAAGAATATATGAGACAATATGCTAAAAAGTGTTGGTCAAATTTTGATGGGAAACATCCGTATCCCAACTGTTTAGATGGGTTTATCAGTGCAAAGCAGTCTTAATGCTTAAAAAAAAAAAAAAGGCAACAGGAAAAAGCACCAAAACAGAAAACCCCCAGAGGGATAAGTTTTTGTTCAATAAGAGATCCAGCTTTTTTTTAATATATTCCATACTTGAGTATGACTTTTTTGGCTCTTCTCCAGTGCCTCCAATTTCATCTTTGAAGCTCAAGGGGTTTTTTAAGAATAGTCAAAGCCACAGTCTTATGAGCCTCACTCTGTACGATGTGTTTCTAAATGAGATCTTGCAGCCTACTTTTCCTTTATAAGGAGACCTAAATACTGCACTGGTTTCCAGAATTTTAAATGCAAACGTTGTACCTTCAAAAGCTGATTACTGTAGATGAAGTAGCTTGTAAACTTTGAATTTGTTTCCAGCTTTAGTGTTTATGGTAATTGCTACAACATCAGTAAATAGAGCTTCAATATAGTCCCTTGTCTTCCTCTGGGTTCCCTGTTACCAGTAGCACTGGGGAGATACTATATCCCTTGGAAACCTTCAATTCCCAAAGCAGATTTCAAAAGCAATAGAAGGAACAGCCTCAGGAGAACATTCAGGAGAACAGAAAACATTTCTGTTGTCTTCAAGCACAGCTGTACTTTTCAGAGGGCAGGAAACTGGAGTTGGAACAAGAGACTTGTTTTTGGGAACTTGCTGAGATCCATCCTGATATACCTGTTCCTACACTCAAGATTGATGATACAACCAAGTAAAGGAAGTAGAATTAGAGCAGTGAATGTTTTGTGCTCCTATAAGTATGCTAATGAGCAACACAGTTGCTTTTTGTCAGCATTTTCCAGTGGTGTTTCTGGTTGAACAGCAGTGAAGCTCAAGTAACCAAGCTCTGTGTGCTGGGTCAGGGGCAGGGAGACAGAGCGAGCCCTGGTTATGCTCTGATCCCTCTGAAATTTGGCTTTTCTGCCATAGTCTGAGTATCATGGCAATATCATTACACAACCTTCTTTAGCATATTAATGAAAGAAATACGAAGACCCCAATACAATAATAGTTCCACAGCTCTGAAAACCAGTGAAATGAAAGTCAGTCACATTAATTTAATGATATGACAGCATTGTTCAAGTTCACTTTTGACCCTTACATTCAATGACAGAAGGTGGTATATGGATCTAGGCTAGGAATAAACATGTTTTCCTGACTGTTGAAGATCAGATAAAAAGTAATTCACAAGGTGTTTTTTATCTGCGTTGTCTCTTTTTATTTTTTGGATTAGAGTTATTTACTTGCTACTCAGTTCAGAAGGACACATTTCCTGGTTTAATCTATCTGCATATATCAAAACAGGTGTGCAGATACAGAGAAAATAAATTTCTCACTATAATTCATTATCAGTGAAGCTAAGATAGGTATGTCTATAAATGATTACTAAATCTCAAGTAGTGTCTTTCTGACAAGTATCTGTATATGCATATATATACATTGATTACTGTATTTTTTCCTCCTTCCTCCATATTTTAATTAGTTGAGGTCTGCTGGTCTCAGCTGCCTTTACAGTTGACTTCATTGTCAGTTCTCAGATGCCCAATAGGGATAAATTTGCATGGGTGACTGATTTTGTTTTCTTTCCATGATATGCCCAGTTCCCACAGGCTTTGCTTTCTGCACACTGCTCTATAGTGAAGTTTGTCTCTAAACCAGCCCTGTCTGGAGTATATTTCATTTGCATTATGTTTTTTCTTTCATTAATAATTTGAGCTTTAAATATTTTTTGGAGGTAGGGACAGCCTACCTAATTGTAGTAACAGGAAAGTCCAGCAAATACATCTGTATGGATGTATATTCTATGTGTTTCCAAGTAAAATGTGGTCATTCCAGTTTAATGGTAGAATTCAAGTTAACAAAGGAGAAATTTTGTACTTAAAAACTGTGTGTTGAAAAATTGCACCAAGTTTCTGTATGAAATATTTATATTTTGTAATGGTGTTCTATGGGGTTGAAGGTTTTATGGCTACAATTGCTGATGTGTTGAAAAGTGCCTTAATTTATGTAAAGATTTCCAAAGTGGCAATGAGAAAATTGAAAACTTATTAGTGCTTTGTGACATCTTCCTAATGTTGCTCTTAGAGCACTAAGGGGACAATATTTTTGCTGCTGTTAGTTTTTCATAGTTTTCAGGATATGAAGTTTGATCTAAAATACACAAACATAGATGGAAATTTTACCCATTGACATGAGTGGCCTTTGGAATAGGTCCATGTTTAATTTCCTTCAGTCCAGGACCACAAACACTCTTACAAACTACACAAACACTGGTCCTATGAGAGAAACTGAGGTGACAGACACATTGTCACTTGCAAAACCTGTAGCAAGTGTGCAAGCATAGGAGAACTGAGTTTTAGCATTAAAATGG